>JANAVB010026176.1:0-39544 GCA_029216955.1 Iris pallida
CAAGGGTAGTCTTCAAGGGTAGTCTTCCTAATTACTAAGTTGTCCTTATTAAAATTAATGAACTATTTTTAATTAGTATCAGTATGTAAGGGTATTTTCGGAATTCAAAAGTTTCACCATTTAAGTTTTCCTATTATATAGTAGAATAGATATAGCAGACCCCCTCCTCTAGATATATTTACCTACTTCTCAACCTTCATCATCATCATCATCTTCTTATTCTTCTTCAATATTCTTATTCATCACTTGCACACCGCCAAACTTCCTCAAGCGTGCCAACTTCGGCATGGGTTCCTGACCCCCTCCTTCGTCGCAATACGACAAAGCCACCTCATCCCATTATTTCAGTCTTATTCCTTGACTGCACCCCCGTGTCGTGCACCCCGATATTGCCAGAGCATACCTTATCGTTTGCTGTCGTCGGCGATGACCCACCACCCCATGCACCGCCTCGCCAGGCCGCCTAGGCCACTGTCGTGCGTCGCCGACGTGGCCAGCAATAGGCAGCAAGAACAGCAGTTGCAGCCGCCAACACAGTAGCAGCGGCTGGCTGCCGTACACGGCCACGCGCACGCACGAGCAGCGACAGTGCACGTAGGCAGCGGCCAACCAACGCCCATGATCGCGCACGACCCCGACGAGCCCCCCATGGTTGCTACCTTCTTCCCCGACGATTCTGATCATTCAGAGGGCGATCGCGGAGTCACTGAATGAAGTCCTTCGTTTCTTTCGGAGGTGCTGACCCGCAGCGAGGCAGATATGACTAAGTAACATATTGAATATGGCGACGACAACAGCATGTCATAGAAGGAGATAACAAGTGGAGCCAATGACCCACTAAGACTCGCATTTCTACAACTACATCCCCGAGCGGCAGTCAAACGGGGACGTGAATGCGAGATGCCAGCGGAATGATCGGCCGGACAAAGGCTGCAAAAAGTTTCATGATTGTATACATAATTGTGGGTTGATTGACCTTGGGTTTTCAGGACCAGCTATGACATGGACAAATAAACGTAAAGGTCGAGCTAATGTCAAAGAGCGACTTGATAAAGCTCTAGCAAATCTAGAATGGAGACAAACATTTTCAGAAGCCATTGTCAAACACTTGCCACGTACTAAGGGCGACCATCATCCCTTACTGATTGATTTGGAGGGCCCTGGTCCGGTGATTAATGCTCATAAGCCCTTCCGTAGCATAGGCTATTCGTGCAGTTTCGCACGAAATCCTGTCGTGATGTGCACGAAATCGAATCTAGAATCACGTTTCCGGGCAGCAACTTTGGACGCATTTTCTGGACAATCCGACCGTTGGATCATCGATCCTTTTCTTCCATCTCAATTTCGGTATATACCCCTTCGCTCACCTAAATTTCAACCATTAATTCGATAGTTTGATAGATCAAAACTGGCCACCAAGTTGACCATTTAAATTATGTTTATTTGGACAGTTTCGTGGAGCCAACTTCGCGGATCCGTTTCTCTCTCGTCAAAGCTTCGGTTGACGAACCGTCAACTCCGTTGAACAGTAGGTATAACCACCTTTGTGCTCCAAAAAGTATCAGCTTCATAGGATGTCGTTTGGTTGGTTGAAATCGATGCCAAAGTTGGCCTCTCAAAACCGTAATTTCCAATTTATAAAATCCCAATTTTGAACCCGAAACTCCAGATTCCAGTTCTGATGCCACCAGTGGACTCGTGGCATCGTTCTGGCTAGAATTTATATGTAATTTGCTAAGTTGGGAGGACATTGGCTCTGGCATGCATTTTCGTGAAAACCGGATCCCAATGTTCATGTCAACGGGTCATAACGGGTCATTTTGAGATTGGCTCATCGGAATCGAATTCTGAATATACCGTTGGGTTCGTATCCTCATTCTGGACTTGTTGACATATATTTTGCTAGATTAGAGGACTTTGGCTCCGGCACGCATTTTCGTGCAAACCGGATCCCAATGTCCTAGTCAACGGGCCATTTTGAGATCGGCTTCATCGAATCCAATTTCGGATATACCGTTGGTTCGTATCGTCATTCTGGACTCGTGGACATAAAATCTACTAGGTTTAGTGGACTGTTATTCTGGTACGCTTTCGATGCAAAGTGAGTCCAACGGCAGGACATCATTAAACCCAAAATTATCATTTTGCCCCTGTGTCCAAATTGAACTTATGGGTAGGCTATCCTAGCTAATTTGACCATTCTGGACATGTTGATGATGTTTATTTTATCGTCCGACAACATTTGTAGATTTGTTTTCCTTATGTATCACCATTAGTGATAATTAATTCTTATTATGTGCGTATTTCGGAATCCGTGCACCAAAATTGAGATCAGTCGATTCCAGTGATTCTACATCATTGAAATTGACAAGATGACCATGTGAATCGCTAATATAAGATTGTTAACCTTACGGTTGATCGTCTTGTCTCGATTTACGTGTCATAGATTTTGATGTACGAATAACGAGGTACAAACTTGATATTTTGATAACCTACAACTTGCAATTCATATTATTAGAAATAATGATTATAGAGACTGGTATGACCTAGTTTGTCTTTCATGACCTAGAAAAGGCCTAGAAGCATATAATTAATGTATTTAAATATATTGTTTACTCTAGAACACTAAGTAGCTCTGTAAATTCATATTAGGTCTTTGTGACGTTGGTTCGGACATCGATCCTTAGTCGTTGCTCAGGATATCAGACGAGTACATTCTCTGATAATTTTTATTTTTTGATTACCACTATAATTCAAGTAATTAGAAATATTACTTATAATTCTTGACATGATGGTACATGGATTAGTATTGTCACTAGATTTTCAGTCATGAGATGTTACCTTAACTCGTCGCAATGGTATCAGATACTGTCCTCGTTGGTATTGGATAACATTGAATAATATTGGATAACATTAGGAATACATTGGCTAGTAACATCTCATGGTTGGATCCATCGTATCAGTCGGGGACGGGGGAAATACTAGTTAGATATATGATCAAGAACTATCGGCAAGTAGTGTAAATATTGGCTACTAGCTATCATACACTTCACGTATGGTTGAGCTAGCTTTCCTTAGTATAAATTATTGAATCTCCCAAGCCGACCACATATCTAATTGGTATTCCAAAATACATTGTTTATTATAGTTTCATACTCAGTTCACCTAGCTACATTGCTCTATCTTGATATGGTATTCCTTCCATTACTTGCTCGCACAGATTATATTTTTAGATTTATTGCATGTCTCTTTTCATTATATTATTGCCTCAAGACATGTTTTCCTCATCGTATATAGGATTTTCTTTATCACTGCTTTATAGTTTTTGTCAATTTAAATGGAACTGCTATAAGTTTATGTATTTCACTCCAATTCTAACTGGATAACCAACATTTTTAGGAGTTGTTATGCATATATACTTGGACCACATGACGATGCTAGCTGAGACAGATTCTCGATATTCTTTTTATCGTAAGTTGTCTTCTGGGAGCTCTAGGCCATTATTCCTTATTTAGATTCATGTTTCATTGTCGGATTTGTCTCCGACACATTCTTGATATGTATGATCATTTGTAGATTCTAGTTGATTTAGTGATATTGTTATCTCTTCTTATTCATATCTTCCTTAGATGTATGTGATTTGAGTACAACTTGTTGTGGTAGATCATATATGTTGTAGATATACACTGGGTACTTGACAGCATTCTACCGCCGATACTGCGACGTAGGCTGGGCGTGGCCCACGTACTTGTGCCCGAATATTCGGGTGTGGGTCGTGACACGTTTTTGTAGTGGCCCATGCAGGTCTCGTCTTCGTAAAGTATACGAAGTCATAGTGGTAATTAGGATAGATGTACTACTACGAGCCTAACCAATTGAGAGATAAGATTTGATGATACATCCACAACTAGGATTATAGGTTCTCTAGGACTCTCCAACATGATTGCTCTCATGTCATCTTTTTTTGACATGATTGCTTTTGTGTTCCATCTTTCCTATGATTTGACTAAACTTTCTCTGTGGATCTCTTGAGTAATTATTCTCGTTCTTTTTCGATAATTGTTGGAAATGCCTTATGGATTAGTCCGAAGAAAAGTTCGAAAAGGTATATTTATCCTTGTATTACGAAATTGAGAGTTTTTGCAGCCAGAAAATTACTGGCGAGGCAGGACTTCTGATGACGGCATCATGGTTACATATGTTTCTCGGATTCTACTTGGACCACTTCTTATGCATATTGATTGACATCTTCTCTGTTATTTCACAAAAAGTTATTTTGAAAATATTTTATGGATTTAAGCAAGATAAGTTCAAGAACATGTATTATCTAGCGTGGTAGCTGTGCACTGCAGTCATCCGTCGTATTATGGAACAAGGAAGTTATTTCAGCCAGATGCACACTGACTTGACAGTAACTTCGTGTGACAGAATTGCGGAGGTATATGGTTCTCAAATTTTACCTAGGCTACATCCTATGCATCTTGTTTGGCCTCGTGTCATTCTTGGAGATATTTCGACGATCTTTCCTGTCTTGCTTGACCCTTAACTTGTTTGAATATTGATATGGATTACTCGACCTAGTTTTAGGCCCTTATTACCTTCTATTTAATAGACGACTGGAATAGACAAAACTCAAAGTTATATTATATAGTATAACTAGGATATGTTGTTGGTGTGCCTGGGATGTTTGAGTAGTCCAGAGCAGATAAAATTTCTTATAGTTTAATTGAGTTAAGTTTCTAGGGTAGACATTAGTGACTCGTGATACGGGACAGAGTATTAAGAGTGACTGCAAGGAACAAGTTGAAGAATTATATGGTGGATAATATTGATTGTGACCAAATAATAATACACTGATTATTTTAGATACGAATGACAAATTGGAATGATACATTCGCAATCATGAGGATTTAGCACCTATAATATTTGACGATTAAGCTGACTAGATCCAAAAAATAGGTATTGAACATATAATTTCAAGGAAAAGTCGTAGAAAAGGATTGAAGGCAATTAATATAAAAGAGCTTGTGGTTGATAGAATAAAGATACTTAGGATAGGATAAGGAACCCAACTATTTAAAATTGAGATTGGAAATATGGTCGATGACCAAGCATTGTCGACTTATATACATATCCCAAGGAAAACCTATATTTTAGGGTATTCGAAAATGTTCCATATTGGTATGAAAGATTCTAAGGGATAAACGGCATAGTTTACGATAGAAGGACCTTTATTGAACCTAAATCGAAATAATTGTAAGGAGGGACAGAAGAGGTGATGACAAGGATAGCAGATTGAGTAGAATAGCCTTAACAGTTACATATCATACCTTGACCGTTGGATGATTTTAAATTTCGAGGACAAAATTTTTGTAAGATGGATAGGATGTAAGCCTCCTGGATTTTTAGGGTTTTTTAAAAAATTTATGTCAATTATTTTCAATAAATATAATTAGTTTTGATTATTAAATATAATTTTTTGTGACCTTGATTTTTGGAGCGTCAGAGATGTCAATCTCTCGAAACTTTCTTTATGAGTTTTGTAGTAGGCAAGATTATCTTCTTTTTGATATATCATGTTCCACTCAAACTTGTTCTCTTGTGCTCTATTTTCATCACATAACTTTCTGGTCAATTTAGACCGTTTGACCATCGAGAGTAAAGCTTGACCGAACTTTCGATTTAATTTCGGGGCTCGATATCGATCCAATCTAATCGACCCAATATATGATTTTGACCTATTTTGAGCCTACTATACACATGCCACTTGTGTGCCATCCAATTGAGCTCCCGCATGATGTTATTTTATCAATAATCATAAATGACTTAAATTGTAGTCATGATCGCACCAAGCCCAAACCTACCCCATCATAACCTAACATCCAATCCAAACCCATGTGGCCACCCTCATGACACACAACTTCACTCCCCTTCTTTATTGCTAATATTACTAATATCCATAATTATATATATCTGATTGAGTTTAGAATATATATACATATACATATTTAGAATATATTTTATATATATTACTTAGAGTATATAAATTATTTAAGTATATATATTTTGGAAACATATAAATGTATATACATATATAATTTTGAGTGTATGAACGTATATATTTTATATACGTGTATATATATATATATATATATATATATATATATATATATATATATATATATATATATATATATATATATAGATATATATATATATATATATATATATATATATATATATATATATATATATATATATATATATGCATATACTCCAACCCTTACATTTTACTAATTCTTTTCCTGTCATTTGGCCTGAGCCCAATATTTCCTACTCCAAGACCAACTCACCTTTGCTTCCTTTCCTTCCTAAGACCAGCACACTCTTTAAGTAACCAAACCATGTTTCCATTTAAGGATATTCTTGGGTTCAACATCAGTGGAAGCCTTTTTGTCTAGCATTGAACCCGACCCAAACCTTCAACTCATTATCCTTACTTTAGCTTGGTGAGCTATGAGCTTCACCTCCTTGTGGTAGCTATTACTATTTTTTCGCTTCCTTGTGGCAGCTTCTCCGACACATTCTTGATATCTTTGATCATTTGTAGATTCTAGTTGGTTTTGTGATAATGTTATCTCTTTTTATTCATATCTTCCTTAGATGTATGTGATTTGAGTACAGCTTGTTATGATAGATCATATATGTTGTAGATATAAACTGGGTGCTTGACAGCGTTCTACCGCCGATACTTGCGTCGTAGGATGGGCGTGGCCCACGTACTTGTGCCCGAATATCCGGGTACGAGTCGTGACATAACTGGATAATTAATATAGAAAATGGTTTAAAAATTATTTTAGAGCCAAATAAATTCCAAATAAAATCCTAAACATTCCTTAAAAATTCTAAAAAATTATCAAAATTAATTCTAACCCTCTAGAACCTAGATAAAAATAATTGGCCCAAAAATAGTCTCAAATGACCCTATAGTACTTATGTAAGCTCAAATAACCCTATAGTACTTATCGAAATGATCCTATAGACTTATGCGCACATACTTGAACCACATGACGATGCTAGCTTGAGACAGGTTCTCGATGTTCCATTTATCGTGAGTTGTCTTCTGGAAGCTCTAGGCCATTATTCCTTATTTAGATTCATGTTTCGTTGTCGGATTTGTCTCCGACACATTCTTGATATGTATGATCAGTTTATAGATTCTAGTTGGTTTTGTGATAATGTTATCTCTTCTTATTCATATCTTCCTTAGATGTAGGTGATTTGAGTACAGCTTGTTGTGATAGATCATATATGTTGTAGATATACACTGGGTGCTTGACAGCGTTCTACCGTCGATACTGCGTCGTAGGCTGGGTGTGGCCCACGTACTTGTGCCCTAATATCCGGGTGCGAGTCGTGACATAACTGGATAATTAATATAGAAAATGGTTTAAAAATTATTTTAGAGCCAAATAAAATCCTAAACATTCCTTAAAAATTCTAAAAAATTATCGAAATTAATTCTAACCCTCTAGAACCTAGATAAAAATAATTGACCCAAAAATAGTCTCAAATGGCCCTATAGTACTTATGTAAGCCCAAAAATAGTCTAACCCTATAGTACTTATCGAAATTAATTCTATATAAATCTAAATAAAATAATTATTTAAAAATATCTAAAAATTATATTAAAATATGAAATAACTAAATAGTACTTATGTAAGCTATCTAGAGGCCATATGACTAGAGTATGGTCATAGCTCCCTTGTGAGCTTAGGCATGAACCCTAATGATTATAAAAGTTAATCATAATCAAATAAAATAATAAAAAATTGGGAAATGGGCTTACAAATCTACCCACCTTAGAAAAATTTGCGTCCTCAAAATTTCAAAGTATATGACTAGGCACGAATAAGAATATAATCAAGAAGATACGTTTTATCGCAACCCGCACCCAGTGTAAGGGCACTAGATGTGGGTACGTCCAGCCTATGCCGTAGTGTCGGCGGTAGAACGTTGTTCTAGGTCACAATCTCAACTAAACACAATATGGTATACTCTCCAAACGGAGGACAATCTTAGAAGATACAACTCAATCATATAAACTAGAGGTAGATAAATAGTACGATAAGATAGATACGAAATCACATAGTACAATACAACCAGAAGAAATAAGTCTAAGTGTCTAACAGCACAAATCCCATCTAAAAATACATCTTATGAAATGATAACAGAAAGTAATGTAAGGTAAGCCTAGCAATCTATCCTAGGCAATAGGGTAGCATCCTCAGCGCAAGCTGGATCCTGCTGAGGGTCCAGGTCACAAGTGTCATCTAAGCCAGCCCCGTAATAGGTAGGGCAGAACTCCTCCTCATCCTTTGTAATATTTTCAATAGGTCTAGTCAGGACAGGAGCGAATACATAACTCTCACGCAGTTCATATCATGACAGGAAATGTAAAGCAAGCATAGAATAAGATGTATAAAACGATGTAAGAAATGTACATGAAAAGTAATAGAGATATCTGAAAATTGAAAAAATATATATGAAAAGTAAGAACTGTAAGTGACTAAGTGATTTAGAGCACAAGGTGGTTACGTAACCGGCTTGATTTGTACATAAATAAGTTACAGAGTTGCACATGGATACCTACTTTGGAATTGATCACATAACCACTTCTACTCCCCCGTACCCCAATCAATACACAAGGATCTAGTCAAGTTACGTTATTGCACATGAAAGTTTTATACATGAAGCCCATATGAACATGAGAGCACATGAGTGTACATGAATAATGAGAGCACAAGGAGTACATGATGTTCGTAAAACGCATATGACATGAAGTACTCGATGCACCCGAGGGGGATAACATCTCATGAAAAGATTCATATAGTACCAATCCGTGATAACAACGTGAAAGGATCTAGTCAAGATCCATATATATACTAGCTTGTATATAGAAGTAACTCCTAAACATAATATAACCTTACAACTATACTAATATATAACCTATGTGAATACACACAAATACATTCCATCCTCCAAGACTCAAACCCACCAATCTCATAAAACTGAGTACTGTAAACTCAGGAACTCAACTCATATGTAAAAAAATATTACCATATATATATATACACATAACTATACACTATATATATTATATATACATATACCTACCTACAGGCATTACTCATATACCACAACCAACATATTCAAGGAACTGGAAAACCTCTCAAGTAACCCTATCCCCCAACTTGACTGCTCAATTCCAACTCAATACCACACAACCATAAGACTCTCAAATGAACTGTAACATATAAATTTATTATCATATATAGAACACAACATAGTAAACCCAATACCCAAATCTCTCAACCACAGATATGAAGAATTTGTAAAAAACCACAAAACTAAGGTTCAACCAAACTGAAGTGAACCATCAGACATCATCACATGAAATCCCACAACCCACATGAATCCAAAATCTCAGAAAATCTGTATAATCCCCAAACTCATTCAGGTATCAGACATGCAACATGAACCCAACAAACAACCCAAATCGAAAACCCAAACAACATAAAACTAGAATATAGGAAGAGGATGTGTGTGTGAAATATGCCAACAAGTGAGGGTGTCAAGTGTGTCCAAACAGTGTCCCAGAACGTGTCTAATAGAGTGTCAAACCAGTGTCAGGTGTGGGTATTCAAAACCAGTGCACAGGGGTCTCGTGCACATGTGTCGAGCCCCCTAGGACACAACATATCCATCCTCGTACCTCGTGCTCGAGTCCACAGGTATGTTAGGTCTAGGGCTTCGTGTAAGAGAGCCTGAAATGTATCCAAGTCGTGTCAACATGTCTGTATAAGTACGTATTAGTGGAGAAATCGTACATGTGTGCAGTGTGGGTGCGACCACTGTGAGGATGAGATCTCCTCGAGCACTCAACCAAAAGGCCCCAAATTTCACAAGCCAACTGTCAGACAATGCCCCTACCTTCATGCCAAGAATCAAGTATCCACGTGTCATGTCGTATCTGTTCTGTGGTTCGGGTACCAGGACACCGCACCACTGTGTGTTCAGGCATTTTCGTGTCCAAGAACGAACATGAATCGACACCAAAATTAGCTCAGTCTCTAAGAAATATAATCCATACATAAACAGCTACAAATTTATAAAATTAGTTTTGAAATTTATTAACAAACATTCCTATGAGGCATTTCATCGAACACTTAGACTAGTTCTCCGATACTCCTCCGATACACATACCAAATGGACACGAATCGAACCTAAACTCTGCCAATAGCTAGGGGCACCCTAAATGCATCAATCTATGGAGAGAAATCAGGAATCAAAAGGGTTTAGATAGCAATATCTATTGAGAGTTGGAATCTTATTGAAATAGCCCCTTGAAAAGCTTCAACACCAAATTCCTATGGTCCAATGCCTCCAATCCTTGCTAGCTAGCCACTAGAGACTTCTTCTTCACAAGAGGAATGTAATAAAACTGATTTGGTCCAATTTGGAGGTAATTTGAAGAAAGAGGGCAAATTTGGGGAAGAACATAAACTAGGGTTAGGGTTTGTTGCAAATGAGACAAGATAGGGTTTAAATGATGACTTAAATAGAGGGGAAGAGCCTCTCTTGGCCGGCCATGATGTTGGATTAGGGTTAGGCTAAGTCATAATGGCCCAACTCCTCTTCCAATGTTATAAAATAAGTCCTTAAGCTAAAGGCCCAAACTAGCTCCTTAATTCAATTCACCAAATGGTCTTTAAGTCATTCCTAGTTAGATTAGAGTCTAATTACTAACCGCAACATGTTAGCTAGGTCCCATGGTCATGGTTAGTCTCTGGCTAAGTTAATCTAAGATTATATTAATATATATATATTATATATATATATATATATATATATTATATTATATATATAAAATATATAAAAAATATATATATATTTATATATATATATATATATATATATATATATATATAGATATATATATAAAATATATATATATATTTTATATATATATAATATATATATATATATATATATATATTATATATATATATATATATATATATATATATATATATATATATATATATATAGGGGTACATATACATATATATATATATATATATATATATATATATATATATATATAAAAAAAAAATATATATATATATATTATATATATATATATATATATATATATATATATATATATATATATATATATATATATATATATATGTATAAAAATATATATATATATATATATATATATATATATATATATATATATATATATATCTATATATATATATATATATATATATATATATATATATATAGGGGTACATATACATATATATATATATATATATATATATATATATATATATATATATATATATATATATATATATATATATATATATATATATAAGGGATATTACTTTTAATCCCACATCGGAAAGGAAACGAAGAGAGGTCTCATTCCACTCTATATATAGAGCCCTCTTGCCTCCTTTGAAAAGGGCACCAAAATAAATAAAGAAAAGGGAGCCCGTTATCCAGGGAGCCCGTTCGAGCCATAAAAAGTTGCAGTAGTTCTTCTTTTCTTCTGGGTTGGCTGCAAGTTCTTCACTCGCTGTCAAGGCGAGAAAAAGTTAGATTCTGAGTACTATGCACCTTCGCGGGCTAGTACGAAGAACACTAAGGCGGCACGGGCCATGCGCCTCAAATGTGCTATGCCAACGGCAAACCAAAAGCATGCGCTCACAATCATGCGCGCTGCTTATGGTAAGCTGTACAAAGTGGCGCAACATTCACTTGATCACCCCGGCGCTTGGCCTTGCCATACGCCTGATGGGGGTGTAAAGGTGGCGCATCACTCATACACTCACCCTGACACTTGGCTTTGCCATGCGCCTGATTAGGGTACGAGTGTCATTCGTACACTCACCTTGACGCTTGGCTTTGCCATGCGCCAGATTATGGTACGAGTGTCACTCATACACTCACCCTGACGCTTGACTTTGCCATACGCCTGAAGAGGGTACGAGTGTCAACATCTCCTCATATGATTTACGTAATGTGATCACTCACAGACGTAGATCGGGAGCGACGACCATCATGCACAACTCGCCCCTCACGGGACATACTTGTGCTACGGTCGCTATCAACTGCTGCTGCCGCAAGACAGTGGCCCCACCACCAAGGCAGTCTGTGTTCCAGCAGTTGCAAAATGCTGTGCTTGTCCGATATCCTCTCAGAAACATGACGACAATTGAAGACTTTGTAATAGCCTACTCTCAACTAAGCCCATCACTCAGATGTCTCGGCTAGCCGCGTCGTCTCAGCCCGGCGTATCCCAGCGCATCACTCCGCCCCTCAGAGTGAATCACTTCCTCGTCAATGCACAGGCGCATCTACCAGCCTGGGCTCTTGTCTTCTGAAAGAGTTTACCGTCAAAGCTTCTTCGAACGAGAAAAACCATCATCCACAGTACAACGTCTTATCAAGGAGGAGGATCAGTCGAATCCATCTTCGTCGAGAAGTCAAGGGAGAGACAACAAAACCTCTCTCAAACTATTGCTATTTATAGGCCCGGGCAAATCAAACCCATGCGCCAAGTGGCAACCTTCCCGAAGTTAGTGCAATGAACTTGTATTTATGATGATGAATTTGCCTCTTCGAATTCAGCTAAGTCAGAGAGTCATTAAATGACCCGAAGAACTCAACAGACAGACCAATAATGATGCGCCATCAGCACCAAGAGCCTCATAAGGATGCGCCCCCACATATCCCCATGTGCCTAGTGGAACGTAGATCGACGTTCTCACTCAACATCCCATCACCCGTCAAAGAACATTAAATACTGAAGTCTGACATGACAGTAGCCGGTCCCCGAGGACTGAACAGTTGACAGCTTTTTTCAGAAGACGAAGCGTCACCGACGTCAGCATCATAATTACTTTCCTCCGGCGGTTGCAAGCTACGTAGCCGCCCAACCATTTCGCATGCGCCTCCGCAGCCATGCGCCCAAATCTCTGCATGCGCCTCAAAAGCCATACGTCTCAGACTTTTTTCTGATCCCTAAAGATAGAAGTCAAGTCACTACTGAAGCCTCGCACGCGCCTCGAAAGCCGTGCACCCAGACTAGTTCGTGACTCCTAAAGGTTACAAGCCAAAGTCTCCTCATGCGCCCAATCCCAGGAGCATCCTACCGGATCACTCTCCACCAAATCCGAGATCTTTGAGCCATGGACCTAAGACACGTGTCCTTTAACTCGATTTAGCCTATGAAGGGGTGCTAATCACCCAAGATCTCAGCAACTGAAAGATCCTCTCTATTGTTATGTGTCAGCTCGGCCGCAGCCCATAAATGCAACAGGAAGGGTTCAACTCCTCAATCAGAGCGCATCGCCCATGCGCCTCCATCAGCAATCACCACGTGGCGTCCCTACGTACAGGCGCATCCTACATATACGTGCATGAGCAGCCAGCCTGCAAGCTATAAATAGAGGGATCATTTCCTTCTTTCACAGACACACACAGAGACAGACCTACGAACCGACAAATACCCACACAGAGAGGCAGATACAGACACTCAATGTCTTCTTCCTCTCCGCAAGCTCCAGCACCCAGAGCAACTCAGACCTTCAGAGAACCGAGAACCGTCGTCAGATCGTCAACGGAGTCAATGCATTACTACTCGCTCCATCGACACAAGAGACCCAGATAAACAAAAGTGTACTCCTAGGGCAACATCTAAGTCCTACATTGTAACGCATTGTTCTGTTTGTAATTAAAATTTGCAATCAAAAGAATTTTAATGGCATATATATATATATATATATATATATATATATATATATATATATATATATACTAGCTTGTATATAGAAGTAACTCCTAAACATAATATAACCTTACAACTATACTAATATATAACCTATGTAAATACACACAAATACATATCTAAATCCATCCTCCAAGACTCAAACCCACCAATCTCATAAAACTGAGTACTGTAAACTCAGGAACTCAACTCATATGTAAAAAAATATTACCATATATATATATACACATAACTATACACTATATATATTATATATACATATACCTACCTACAGGCATTACTCATATACCACAACCAACATATTCAAGGAACTGGAAAACCTCTCAAGTAACCCTATCCCCCAACTGGACTGCTCAATTCCAACTCAATACCACACAACCATAAGACTCTCAAATGAACTGTAACATATAAATTTATTATCATATATAGAACACAACATAGTAAACCCAATACCCAAATCTCTCAACTACAGATATGAAGAATTTGTAACAAAACACAAAACTAAGGTTCAACCAAACCCAAGTGAACCATCAGACATCATCACATGAAATCCCACAACCCACATGAATCCAAAATCTCAGGAAATCTGTGTAATCCCCAAACTCATTCAGGTATCAGACATGCAACATGAACCCAACAAACAACTCAAATCGAAAACCCAAACAACATAAAACTAGAATATAGGAAGAGGATGTGTGTGTAAACGTGCCAACAAGTGAGGGTGTCAAGTGTGTCCAAACAGTGTCCCAGAACGTGTCTAATAGAGTGTCAAACCAGTGTCAGGTGTGGGTATTCAAAACCAGTGCACAGGGGTCTCGTGCACATGTGTCGAGCCCCCTAGGACACAACATATCCATCCTCGTACCTCGTGCTCGAGTCCATAGGTAGGTTAGGTCTAGGGCTTCGTGTAAGAGTGCCTGAAATGTATCCAAGTCGTGTCAACATGTCTGTATAAGTGCGTATTAGTGGAGAAATCGTACATGTGTGCAGTGTGGGTACGACCACTGTGAGGATGAGATCTCCTCGAGCACTCAACCAAAAGGCCCCTAAATTTACAAGCCAACTAGTCAGACAATGCCCCTACCTTCATGCCAAGAATCAAGTATCCACGTGTCATGTCGTATCTATTCTGTGGTTCGGGTACCAGGAAACCGCACCTACTGTGTGTTCAGGCATTTTCGTGTCCAAGAACGGAACATAAATCGACACCAAAATTAGCTCAGTCTCCAAGAAATATAATCCATACATAAACAGCTACAAATCTATAAAATTAGTTTTGAAATTTATTAACAAACATTTCTATGAGGCATTTCATCGAACACTTAGACTAGTTCTCCGATACTCCTCCGATACACATACCAAATGGACACGAATCGAACCCAAACTCTGCCAATAGCTAGGGGCACCCTAAATGCATGCATCTATGGAGAGAAATCAGGAATCAAAAGGGTTTAGATAGCAATATCTATTGAGAGTTGGAATCTCATTGAAATAGCCCCTTGAAAAGCTTAACACCAAATTCCTATGGTCCAATGCCTCCAATCCTTGCTAGCTAGCCACTAGAGACTTCTTCTTCACAAGAGGAATGCAATAAACTGATTTGGTCCAATTTAGAGGTAATTTGAAGAAAGAGGGCAAATTTGGGGAAGAACATAAACTAGGGTTAGGGTTTGTTGCAAATGAGACAAGATGGGGTTAAATGATGACTTAAATAGAGGGGAAGAGCCTCTCTTGGCCGGCCATGATGTTGGATTAGGGTTAGGCTAAGTCACAAAGGCCCAACTCCTCTTCCAATGTTATAAAAATAAGCCCTTAAGCTAAATGTCCCAAACTAGCTCCTTAATTCAATTCACCAAATGGTCTTTAAGTCATTCCTAGTTAGATTAGAGTCTAATTACTAACCGCAACATGTTAGCTAGGTCTCCATGGTCATGGTTAGTCTCTGGCTAAGTTATTCTAAGATTTTACTAGCAAGAGACACAATCACAATACATCAATTTAAATATTATAAAAAAATCAAAATAAACCAATTATTCGTTAACATGATTTATATTATTTAATGACTAACTTGATCAATTTTACAAAAGTTCAAATTTACCCTCATTTTAGAAAAGTGGTAGTGACAAATCTATCCCTCCTTAAAATAATTTCGTCCTCAAAATTAAAGGTTGGCAGGAGAGTTAAAACATGATAGAAAGTTTAAGCAATTCCTTAGACACAATCAAAGAATGATGACTTGGCACGATCAGTGACCAAGGGTCAAACCATCTGGTCATGAGTGAAATCAAGGCTCAAGAACTTTGGAATGACTAGAATCACTTTGGCACGATTCAGAGGCAAAATTTGGTACATATAGTCATGATCGTTAAAAATCACGATCATGGAATTCATAGTCGTCTAGTCATGCTAGGTCATTTAGGCATGACTAATCACAAGGAATTCAGATATAGTCAGAAAATCAAATCATGGCCGAAAAGAGTTTAGGCACGAGTGTTAAAATTCAAACATGATCATAATCATAATTCGACACGATCAAAGATAAGGCCAGTCTAACCTTGGTCAGCAGTATTAGATATGATGAAGAGATGATAGTAGTCTAGGCACGACTAAACATAGAATTTTGGTATGATCAAGGGTAGCATGAAGCTTAATCAGTGGTTGGAACAGAACTTAGTCATTTATGAGAGTAAATCAGAGTTTTACGCACGAGTGATATTGGTATCGAAGTTTGATTACGATCAAAATTAGAATATTGACACGATGAAGAATAAGGCTAATCAATTCTTGATTAAAATAGAATTTAGGTTTAAGAAGAAGAAATTGAAGTTTTCGAGCACGAGCAGTATATTGATAGAGATTCAGTTCACGATAGGAATTTTAAATCAATTGAATACGGTCAAGGATTAAAAATACTAGTACGATAAAGGAGAGGACCAAAGTCGATTGGTCGTGATCAAAGTAATTTAGAAATTAGCGATATTGAAATTTAAAGGATGACTCAAGATAGGAAAAATCAAATTCCTTTTATTATGATAAGAGGAATCAAAAGACAAGATTTTATAGGGAAGTCATGGTAATCATCTCACTCTGCTTCGTCTACTGCCATTTTCGATCGTCATTTTCTAATGATACCTTTATCTCATAAGTCCAAATATGAAAATTAAACCCTTACATGTCTACTACAAAATCATAATCTTCAGTTATGATTTCATGATTGAACCCCTTTTATAATTATCATAGGCTTGGCCTTAATCTCTAAGGCACTTCTCATGAATCATGCTCTTATTAAAACTCTTCTTCCTTTTTTTATTTTATTCTCCTCTATCAACTCAATCGTCCTGAATTTAAATTCCTCCACCTTATCCTAACTTGGATCCGAAATCTCTAAATCAAAGTTTATGAAATCCTTGAACTTATTCAAAGTACTCTCCTCGAATTATTCAAAGCTAATACCACTATGTTATGCAAGAACTTATTCTCCATTATAAAATCAACCTTCGTGTTTCCTTCACGTACTCCTTCAAATAGTATCCTTCTTAAATTTTTAAAATTCCACAAAATCTCTAAATTTTCCTATAACTCTAAATCCTTGTGTTCTCTCTGTCCCTAGTCATCCTTTTACCAATATCTTATTCAATTTCGTATCGTCATCGCATTACAGTTAAAATCCATTCTTCATTACTAATTTTCTAAATTAGCATCATAGTCTTAAAGTGAAATATCTCCAGAATCAGTAACCTAAAATTTATCCAAGTTCTCAAAAATTAAGTCGACCTCGAATTTCCTCATCAATTTTGAAATACATCTATGAATTATTACCGTCATAACCATTCATACATACTCCACTGTCAGTTCTTACTCGAAACTCTCCTACTGTCCTTCTAAACCAATTCATACTCATAATATTTCCCTTAAGTGTAGTCGTCCCCAAATTGATAATATTGGTCTCTTGTCTTTATTCTCAATCCCAATCACATCTCTATCCTAAAATCTATATCAAGGTTCATCATTTTATATTCCTACCAAAATTATCATATGATAACAAATTACGTCCTTCCGAGCTAGATGATTTACGATACTTCCTCGGCCTTTCCAAGGTAAAGAGATATATGAATTTTAAAATTTTAAAGTGTAACTGTCAGAAGTAGATACGAGATAGTTGATTGATGTAATCAGTATAGAGTTAGTTAAGACGAAGAATAATGGTAATACAAGGAAACAAAGGTAAGACGAAGGAATAATGATAAGATAAGAAAATAATGGTAGAAATTATTCTTGCTCATTTGGTCATAAAGAAAAGAATCATTTTAAGATATGATCTGATAACCATACACGTCTTCTTGAAATCATGTTGCCAGTAAGTACGACTGTGATAATCCATAGAGTCCGCAACTAAGGTACATACCTCTAGAATCATAGTATTTAAAATTTTTGCATTGCCGCATGCTTGGCTGCAAAAACCTTAAATTCCCACACCCGAGAAATATATCCAAAATCAGACTCTATGTCTTTGCCATGCCAGCTAATATGGCTGTAGAAGACTCTAGATTCTATAACTGAGGCGACCTAGAGCATAAGATTTATCTTGGTAGAAAATCAAGTCAACAATGAACACCAAGAATAAAATTCAACAATGAACAAGGAAAGTAGACAAAAACTTTTGGAATCAAATTTTGAGATAGTTTATAATGAGATTCTCAAGGGTCATCCCAGGAATCTCTCAAGGAATTTTAACTGTGATTGAGTATCCTCTCATCCTAATACCTTACTTCCTATACTCTATCGTAGGCTCGTGGTAGTACAACTAAGTCGCTGCGCTACCACGATATCGCACAAATACGAATCTCGACCTGCATGGGCCACCACTAAAAACGTGTCATGACCCACACCCAGTGTAAGGGCACGAGACGTGGGTACGTCCAGCTTACGCCGTAGTGTCGGCGGTAGAACGCTATTCTAGGTCACAGTCACAACTAAACACAATATGGTATACTCTCCAAACGGAGGACAATATCAGAAGATACAACTCAATTATATAAAGTAGAGGTAGATAAATGGCACGATAAGATAGATATGAAATCACAGAGTGCAATACAACCAGAAGAAATAAGTCTAAGTGTCTAACAACACAAATCCCAACATCTAAAAATACATCTAATGAAATGACAACAAAAAGTAATGTAAGATAAGCCTAACAATCTATCCTAGGCAATAGGGTAGCATCCCCAGCACAAGCTGGATCCTGCTGAGGGTGCAGGTCACAAGTGTCATATAAGCCAGCTCCGTAACAGGTAGGGCGGAACTCCTCCTCATCCTCTGTAATATTTTTAACAGGTCCAGTCAGGACAGGAGCGAATACATAACTCTCACGCAGTTCATATCATGACAGAAAATGTAAAACAAGCAATAGAATAAGATACGTGAAACGCTATAAGAAATGTACTAAAAAGTAAGAAAGATATCTGAAAACTGGAAATATATATATGGAAAGTAAGAACTGTAAGTGACTAAGTGATTTAGAGTACAAGATGGTTATGTAACTAGCTTGATTTGCACATGAATAAGTTACAGAGTTTCACATGGATACCTACTTTGGAATTGATCACATAACCACTTCTACTCCCCCGTACCCCAATCAATACACAAGGATCTAGTCAAGTTACGTTATTGCACATGAAAGTTTTATACATGAAGCACATGTGAACAAAAGAGTACATGAGAGCACATGAGCGTACATGAATAATGAGAGCACAAGGAGTACATGATGTTCATGAAAATCACATGACATGAAGTACCCAATGCACCCGAGGGGGATAACATCTCATAAAAAAATCCATATAGTACCAATCCGTGATAACAACGTGACAGCATCAAGTAAAGTAGTCTAGAGCAAGAATATAAGTCCTAGCAAGTATGAAACGATCAGAGAATGTACTCGCCTGTTATCCTGAATGACTGATGAGAATAGATGTCCGAACTGGAGTAATTGAGTCATATTTAGAGCAACACAGGTTACAATGTATTCAAGATATGACAAATGAAGTTTACAATACATTCTACATGATTCTAAGCCATTCTAGGTCAAAGTCAACTCTTGCTCAACTATGGTCAACATTCTAATCAAACTAGTCAACTAGTCTAACATTTTGATCCAACTCTAGTCAACTAGTCCAATGGGTCTATCTAAGGTCAAACTATAGTCTAATAGAAGTAGACTAGGTCACCAAGTCAAGTATCATATATATAATATATATATATATATATATATATATATATATATATATATATATATATATACAACAAGAATATGTCCCCTTCTCCCCCCCCCCCTCCCGCGACGACGCTCTCGCGCTCACCCCCTCTTCCCAGCTCTCTCCCCCTCCCAGCCCCCTCCATGCCCCCATCCCCGGCCGCCGGTCGTCGGATGCTCTCCCCTCGTCACTCAGTCCGCAGCCCGACCCTCTCCGCCCAGCAGCAGGCGGAGACGGCGCTTCCGACATCCATACCTCCCCCGGTCGTAGCCCCCACGGCGCCCCCTCCTCCATCAGGGTCTTCCCCTTCCATTCTCGGTGCCCCCTCCCTAGAGTGGACGGAGCAGCAGCTCGCCCTCCTTGGTCGCTGGTGGATTCGGTCACATCCGGCCTCCGTCCCCAGGACGACGCAGACCCCCGTCCACCCTTCCAATCTAGCGGTCCGCCACGCCCGTAGAACGGCCATCCCCTTCCAGCCTCCTTGGGTCCCCCCCTCGCCCGATCCGAGAAGGGTCCCTAATCCCCTTTCCCCTCTCCCTTCTTTCGTTGCAGCGGTCGGCACCGGTGGCCCAGCTGCTTCGCCTCCTACCTCGGGCTGTGCATCGATGTCACACTCGTTTGGGGTGACTACAGCCTACTCCTCTCTAACCTCGGGCGGTGTGACGCACCTCGTGCACGGCAACCGGTCCAGTCCCCTAGGAGCCTACTTCCTTTTTCCTCCCTCGAGCGCCACACAGTACAGCCCCAGTGCAATTCGTCCTTCTGCGCCTGTCAGCAGCGGGCCCGTAGGCAGGACGCCAGCTGGCTCCCTTCCGGCACAACTTGCAGATTGTGCCAATAATTCCTTCTCGGGCGGTGCATCGAGTCGCGTGGGTGCTTTCAGCCCAGTTGTGCCTGTGCGGTACGGTCTTCAGTACAGTTCGCCAGCTGTCATCCCGTTGTCGCCAGCATCGGGCTACGTGCCGCTGCAATGCGCCATCTTTCCTGCCCCCTCGGGCGCAGTGCAGCCTCTCGTGACTCCCGCTGGTATCGAGGACCAGTTGTCGATTGACCACTCCAGTCCCCGAGGTGCCCATCATATCCCCCCTCGGGCGTTGAGCTGTGCTGTCCCGGCATAACCCACTCCTTTGTGCCTGGTCGTAACCCAACCATTTGCGTACGCCCCGGCGCAACCCGAGGACTTCTTTACTGGTCGACAGCTGGCCTTCCAGCGACGCACCCCGCAGGTTGCGCCACCAACCTCTTCTTGGGCGGCGAGCCGTGTTGCTACGGTGGTACTGGCCCCCTTGCACCTGAGTCTCTAGGTCGGCTCGACAGTGCGCTAACTGCCGACTCGCTGGTGACAGCCCCGGTTTACGCCCCTCGTCCCTGTCAGTGTGAGGCAGGGGCTCCCGTAGAAGGCATCTCCTATTCCCTCCTCAAGCGTGAGAGTTCCCACACGGCGCTCCCTAATTCTGGAGCTGATCTTCTCTATCCATTTGCACCGGCACTGGCTTGCGCCCCCACTCCCCTGTGCCACCCTAATGTGCAACCAGCGTCCGATGCCTCTTCGGCGCTCGCGACTTCTCTCTCCTCCACGTCAGGAGTTGGCCCTCCTCGCCTCTTGGTGCACGCAACGTCTGGCGCCAACCTCGTTGGCCAGGCACCTTCGCTTGTTACTCCTTCCCCCTTTGCGCCCTCCTGACGCTCGGTGCCACCCATCCCCTCCCATTCTCCCCTCCCATCTTGGAGACTCTCCCTGCTGCCGACGTCTTCAATGGCAACACAACCTCCCCATCCTCGGTACACCCCGCTGGCTACCCTCCCTCCACCATGCCCAGACGCCCCCCACCCTTGGACTGCCCCAGTGACGCGGTCCCCCCTGGAGACACCTCTATCTCGGCCATCCCCGGCGCGATGGTCCCCCCTTAGCACCCCCTCTTACGCTGAGGCCCTTCGCCCAGATCGTAGGAGGCACTCACCCCCCCGGCAGTCGAGATTCTCCTTTCGGACGTTGTACTCATACCACCTCCCGACGGCTATCCCATCCACATTCCCTTCGCCGCGTCGAAAATCTTCTCCCTATCCGCCTCATTCGCTAGGACGTTTATCCTCAAATTCGGATCTGGATGCCAGAAAATCACAATAGTCGAGGAAGTCGTCGCTAGGTGGGGCCTATCCGCAGTTTATCGGGTAGCTCCGCTTGATCCTAAGCACATGTTCCTCCACCTGTCATCCGATCAAGTCTATTCATTAATCCGAGCGAAGGGCACTTCCCAAATTGGCGCACAGACCGTCAAAATTGTCAAATGGTCTTCTAACTTAAACCACAAAGTTTATTCGAATATTATATCCACATGGATCACCTCCCCAACCTTTCCCTGGTTTGCTTCCCCGCAGCTGCCCTCGAACGAATAGCCAGCTCCTTTGGGACCCTGGTAGCTATCGCAGAAGAAACCCGCAACCTCTCCAAATGCAACTACACGAAGATATACGTAGAGTCAGACCTCGCGAATAACCTACCCAAAATGATAGAGATCGAGCTCAGAAATTAAATACACCGCCAACCACTGGTTTACGACAACAGCATCATCTTTTGTAACCACTGCCAAATGAGCGGTCATTCAATGCAACACTGCTTCCGTTTCCACCCTGAAATAAAAAAGCACAACCCTCGCAACCCGCGTGAGACGGCCGCTCAACGTGTCCTAGACATGGCCAAACAAACTTCACCCCCCAACCTCCCCTACAGATCAGTGGCCCAACTATGCAGCCCAGTCCCCGGCCAACCGTCATGACCAGCTCCGCTATCGTCCCATTCTATCCCCCTGCTATCTCGCTCAATAATTCCTTTGATCTTCTAACTAGCATCACCCCTGACAATGCTCCCGATAGTGAAAATGCCCTCAATAGTGCCATTGAGCCCTCATTATCCGACCAGGGCGGAGATGCCCGACCGGTTCACCATAAGAACAGCTATTGTGCCGAGCGGCATAACCCCCCTCTCATATATCTCCCAGGCGTCGTCATCGCTCACCCATCCACTACCTCCCCCCGGTGGACTCCCACCCTCCCCCTCTGACCACCTGCCGCCCTCTCCAGCCAGTTGAGATTCAGACGGAGAGCGGCTTAGAGCCGCATGCTGATCCCCGGATCCTCGACACTCACACAAACTGTCTTACATCCGAGTCGTCTATCCCCACGTCAGAAGCTGGGTCCCCTCAGTCCCCCTCCCACAGCGGACGTCCAATCCAGCTTAGGCCTCACTCTAACCGGCAGGTTCTGGCAAGCCAAGGAAGCGGGTTTCCTGGACCGTGACAATCCCTTATACGCCCTGGAAGAACATAATTATGACTCGACCTCCTCTCTGACAGATGTCAATGGCTGCAGCGAACCCGGCCTCAATTCCAATGGTCTCACCGGGGCCACCGTAACCCCGACCAAAAAAAATCCTCAAGATAGGACAAAAATAAACAAAAGCAGCAGACAGCGATGACAACCAGGTCCGCCATGAAGCTCAATCACCCCTCTCTCACTAACACATCTAATGCTTAACATAATCTCCTGGAACGTGAGAGGGCTTGGTAACAGACCAACGCTGAACAGAATCCTAAGCCTCAAGAAAACTAATCGTATAGACCTCTTAATCATTATTGATCCAAAAATTCCTCAAAAAAGAATCAAAGCCACTCAGCTCAAGCTCGGATTCCCCCACGCCATCACTGGTTGTAATGACATCTGGATTTTCTTAGCTCCAGAATTCAAATTTGGCACCATTAAAGATTCTTCTCAGGCCCTCTCTTTTTGGGTCGAACATCCAGACCTCAAGTCCCGCTCCATCCTTTCCGCAGTTCACGGCAGTTGCGATACCCTCGAGCATAGATTGCTTTGGGTAGACCTGCTGGAAGTTGCCTTACCAAACCAAGGCCTCCCGTGGCTCTACATTGGAGATTTCAACACAGTGTCATGTAGAGAGGAGAAATCTGGTGGTCGCTCGCCTCCCCAAGCCTGCGATGGACGATTTCAACAACTTCATCTTCTACGGAAACTTAACCCCTATCCCCTACCACGGCAACGCATTCACCTAGTGTAATATGCAGGAAGGTCATCGACGACAGTACTCCCGTCTGGATCGGGCATTGATCAACGATAGTTGGTCTGACATGGGTCTCATCACCAACCTCTCCTACCTGAACTCTACCGAATCGGACTACTCCCCCTTCTTATCACGATCGACAACAACCACACAAAAACTATAGAAGTATTCCGTTTGCTCGACTTCTGGCATCACCACCCTCAATTCTAGAATGTCATCGCCTCAGCTTAGAATTCGATCTCGAAACTTGACCCCGTGATCCGGATGGCAGCCAAACTGAAAGTCACTCGCTCGACATTAACATCTTGGAGCAAAATAGCTTTTGGAGACATATTACAGGCTATTAAGGTGGCAGAGGACGACGTCACTCGCGCTGAGGCATCGTTTATCAACGACCGATCTCCGGCTGCCCGCATCTCGCTCAATCTCGCCAGAGCTCTTCTTAAATTCAGGCTGAAAGTAGAAACATAATTCTGGAGGCAAAAACCAGATTGTCCTGGGATAACGACGGTGACCGAAACACCAAGTTCTTTCATGTGTGCGTCAAAAGCCACAGAAACAAATTAAAACTTCACCGGATTCACGACGACAGAGGCGTCCTCATGGACAACCAGGAAGGTATTCAGGCTGCGGCAGAGAACTTCTACTCTAACCTTTTCACCAAAGAGCCTGTCGTTAAAGATGATGCGCTCATGTCCGTGATCCCATCCCTCATCAGCGACATCAAAAATGAGACCTTGGTAGCTACGCCTATGAAAGAGGAGGTCAAGGCGGTAGTCTGGTCCATAAATGAACACAGCGCCCCGGGGCCTGACGGCTTCAACGACGACTTTTTCGGAGCTTGTTGGGACATATTAAAATCAGACTTATTGGAGGCTACGATAGCCTTCTTCCAAGGGGCCAGATATCCCAATTCTATTTCTTGCACCAACATTATTCTCATCACAAAAAAAGACAACCTATAAACCTTCAAAGACTTCCGCCCTATCAACCTTTGCACCTTCACCAACAAGATCATATCTAAGATCGTTGCCAACCAGATGTCCAATCTCCTCCCCAAGATCATCTCCAAAGAGCAAAGCGACTTTGTTCAAGGTCGAAACAACACAGACAACATTCTCCTCACTCAGGAGATGATCACATACATGAAATTTTCGTCCAAGGGAGGAAACGTTGCCATCAAATTGGACATGGAGAAGGCTTATGATCGCCTGGACTGGCAATTCATGATCTGGGTCTTCAGAGCTTTCGGCTTCTCCGAATACTGGATCGACATCATCTTCAGATCTATCAACAACGCATGGTTCTCCACCGTCATCAATGGCCAGGCAGCAGGGTTCTTTCGATCAATTTGCGGGGTTAGACAGGGAGACCCCCTCTCTTCCACCATCTTCATCATCGCGGTAAAAGCTCTCAGCAGAAGCCTCAATAACATGCCCAAAACTGCCGATTTCTACCACTTTCATACCACAACTGGCCGCCCTCTTATCACTCACCTGGCGTACGCTGACGACATCCTTATCTTCTCCTCCGGAGACATCGGATCGATCGAGGTGGTTCGTACCACGATTGATAGATACACCATATGCTCCGGACAGCATGTCAATAGCAACAAGAGCGTCATCTACACCCATTACAAAGCGGACAGAACCCGTTCAGCTATGCTCTCCAATATTACCTCGTACGGCATAGCCTACCCGCCTTTCCTCTACTTAGGTTGCCCGCTGGTGTATGGTAAGGCTAACTCAGGCATATACAACCACCTTGTAGACAAGATCTAAAAACTTATCACTGGATGGCACAACGCAACATTATTACCTGGGGGCAAGATGATCCTCATCAAACACGTCCTTTCGTCCATCTCGTTGTACCCCCTAGCCGCCAGCTCCCCCACTAAGAAGGTCCTCCTCTCCCTAGAATCCCTCTTCGCCAAGTTCTTCTAGGGCTACCGCGATGGCAAGGACAAATACCACTGGGCCAGTTGGGATACCATGGCCAAACCTACCGAAGATGGAGGTCTGGGATTCAGCAGGCTCGCACACATTGTGGACGCCTGCACCATGAAGCTGTGGTGGAAATTGTACACGGAGAGCTCGTTATGGACGAGATTCATAAAAGCCAGATACTCTAGATTCTTCTATCTGACGGAGGCGGTGTCTAACAATAGATCTTCGGCATCGTAGCGTCGCATAATCCGGGGTCGTAACCTAGCTGAACCATTAATCTGCCTTCAGTTGGGCAATAGGCGACCAATAGCCTGTATGGAACGGTAGCTAGGAGTGGACACCATCCAGCCCAACGTTTGAACGCCGCAGGGGTACGCTATTAGGGAATCTATGGGAGGACGGTTTCGGATGGAATTAGGGAAGGGCTAGAGATTGGCTTTGTCAACCGGCGGCCATCGCACTTCTTACAACAAATCTGCGGATCACTGACACAGCCGACAAGTGGAGATGGTCCCTAAACCCTAGTAGAAATTTTATGCTAGCTTTCGCAAGAATGGTGGTCCGTGACAGCGGCGTGCCGTACACCATGTGTACTAAGTTTTGGCAGTCTTGCATACCCACCAAATGGTCTATCCTTATCTGGCGTGAGATTCGTCGGAAGCTTCCGACGGACGACCACACCAAATCAATCGGATTTAGCCTTGTATCCAGATGCCATTGCTGTGTAGAGCCCACTTCAGAATCCGCTGAGCACGTCCTTCTCTCCGACGAATTGGCGACCCGGATTTGGGTCAACCTTCACAATAAACTTAGTCTCGCCCTCCCGACTAGGGGCTTCCACGATCTCCTGACCAGTTGGAGCCGCTCCTTCGGACATCAGATCGTCGTAGCCGCTGGTATTTTGGTTTTATGGAAGAACAGGAACAAATTCAGATATGAAGGCAGCCAACTACCCCATCCGCTATTGTTCAGAGAGGTCATCAGACAAATTCTCAAAGCTATGAGGAGATGCTCTCACACATCCAACACTTTTTGGGAGGCCCTTGCTTAGGCCATCTCCCGGGTTCCTCACGCCTCCCCTTTTTGGATGTCTTGGAAACCTCGGTCCCCTTTTGTGTGCGTCTTGCACGGTTGTTTTGTTTTGCACTTTTCGCGTTTAGTGCTTACATGTATAGGCTTCGACATTTTGTGCCAATTACTTCAATAAAGTTCTGATTTCATAATATATATATATATATATATATATATATATATATATATATATATATATATATATATATATATAGATATTTTTTTTTACCTATATATATATTTTTTACCTATATATATATATTTTTTTTACCTATATATATATTATTTTTTACCATATATATATATATATAATATATATATTTTTTTTTTTTTTTTTTTTTTTTTTTTTTATATATATATTTATAATTTATATATATATATATATATATAGTAACCTATATTCTACTCTCAACCTCATACTATAAACTACCCCTATAATCTATACCTCTCTTGTAGATTCAGCTCTGTAGGCCTTTCTTCCAAAATTGAGCTTTGAGTTAGGTGTTGGTCCCGTTCTATGATCATCTGCTCCCTCTCTGCCTTCAAGCGAGCCAGTTCAGCCTCAACTTCTTGAATTTTATTATTTTGTTGATGAATTTTCATATTTGAGGTGTCATAAGCTGCTCTATGGCTATCCAGCTCGGGCTTTATTCCAGCCAAAAATGCTTTCTTTTTGGCGACCTTTATGCTATATTCGTGGAGGGCTTCATTATATCTCGTCTCCCGAGCGAGGTAATCAGCCGATAAGGCATCATACTCTTCTTGGATGAGACTTTCAACGGTTTCACTTGACAGCTTAAGATACTCTCTGATGGGCTGTTCAAGTCCCTCCACGATTTTCTCTAATGCTGTTGCTCTCGTCGCATCATTGAACATAGCAACATTTCTGATGGTAAGAGCCATCGCCGCCTTCAGGCTCTCATAATTGAGGCCCTTATTCAGGACCATTTTGATTAGAGTCGCCAGAGTCTTATAAAAGGTTTCAGTATGAATCTCAACTAAGATATTCATTTCTATACTTGAACTTGGCGTTGCGGCGATGTCTACTAAGTCTCTTCTCTGAAGACTAGGAACAGAGGCTGTTGCCATGATAGCATGCTGAGATGAAGCTATTGTTGTTACTGCTACCATAGCCAACTGGTTCCTAGGAGCTTCAGGAACAGTGTCTCCAATGTTTGTTACTCTAGTCGTTTCTGGAGCTAAAACTACTAGAGTTTCGATGGCGGTGATAGGTGCGGGTGGAATGACAGTTGTGGCAGCTGACTCCGGTTCTGGCATTAACTCCTCAGAGACTTGTACAGCGGAGTATGCTATTACAATTTCTCCAGTTTCAGTTGGTGACTTGAGTGTGCCTTCATTACCTTCTTTAACTATTTGCTCCGCAGGATCTTCAAGTGTTTCAGTTGTAGTAAATTCTTCTACAATTGATTCTTTATTAAAATCTAGTTCTTCTTCAGCAGCCTCCTCATCATCTACAGTAAGATCTACTGTAGTTTCTTCCTTATCCTTGCCCTCAGCAGGAGAAGACACTTCTGGCTGAGCCTATATTTCTGACTCTTGTTGTACCTCCAATGATGGAGGACATTCTTCTTGAGACTCCACTTCGGGTTCTCGTGATACCTCTTCTTGAACATCTTCTTCGGAAGAAGAAGAAGAAGAAGAAGAAGAAGAAGAAGAAGAAGAAGCCTCTTCCTCAGATTCCTCGTTTTCCTCATAAATATCTTCTTGAGGAGGAGGAGGAGCCACAACCTTCGGGGAAATGATAATGCCTACAAAAATTAAACAAAATATGTTAATATACAAAAGTCATAGTTTTATATGGATTTTGCATAAATTATACTTACCTAGAGTACGTGTGGAACGCTCCAAGTACGCATCGTAATCCCCATCCCAGTCTTCATCATCAAAAGTGATAGCCGGTTCATCGGATGGGATAAGAACTGAATCAACAGTTTGTACTGGGGTGACGTCTTCAGCAACTTGTGCCTTTTGTGGCAGAGTTAAATGAAGTGCCGAGCTGAGACGTCCTGGAGATAAGACTACTGCAGGTGTTGCTGGTTGAGGTGCTGAAGATCCTTCTCCAGGGTGAACTGAAGAAGATCCTACATGTTGCAGCTCATCCGCCTGAGTGTCACTCTCTGGGGTAGAGGCTCTTGATCTGGAAGGTCTTTTTGTGGTAGCCTTCTTCTTCTTCTTCTCCGGGGTTTTCTTTGGAAGTGTGACGGCTGTGCTTTGTTTTTGTTTACGGGATTCGCCAATAACAATAGGTTCTGCAGCCTTTTCCCCAACTCCTGTAGCAATAACTTCCAGATATGGATCCGGAACAGCATCATCGTCAGGGATGTTCGATGGTACCCTGACTGGCTCTTCAATATTTCCTTCCTTGGGCCATCTCAGGCTACCTCTCATATTGTAGCCATGGGCAAAGGAACGAATAGAAGCGTAAAAGTGAGCATACGAATGAAGAATACGTAGCTTTGTAGTGCTGGTAGCGGTTGAGACTCTGAATTTGGCACCAGTACAGGAAGTACTAAAATATCTCCATCCCCTTGCACCATCAAGCAGTTTCCCATAGTGACGGAAACTGGTAGAGGGATTACCAACATGAAGTTGGTCATACCCAAATTGGCGAGCGAACCTACTGGGTAGATATGGTTCGAACGCACAATTGTCTTCATTTATGTACATCAAGTGAGAGGGTCTGATGTACTGTAGCCATCTGAAGACTGATGGTGGCAGTAAAGCTCTTCCTTCAACTTCATCTTCAAATTGAACATCGAAGCAGTCAGCTGGGACTTGTGGCCGGGTACAGAAAAAGTTCCAACCATAAGAATAGTTTAAAACTGCCCGGGTATCTGCCACTGTCGTGGAAGTCCATATAGCTTTGCTGAATTTTTGGAGGAAGACCTCCGCATCATCACCCTGGCCTGGTGGCAACAATATGCAGTTGTGGTGCAACAGCCAGCCCATTAATAAGTATAGGGTATTTCTACCCTAGGGAATACATTCCGATGAGGAGCGTTGTTGATTAGCTCCTCACCAAAAGTCCTCAAACCTGCGTTTACTCGGCACACCATTGCCGATAGCAGGTTGATTCTGACTTTAAACACCAAACGTACCGCTGGCCATAGTACGTTACGGTGGATTCTGTCAACTGTACCGGTCCCTGGTACAACCCATCTTTTCAACCATAAAGAAAGGAAGCCTGCCAGTAAGGCTTACCTGGAGATCTTCTAGCTACTGTATCTAAGGAAGCTCAAAACTTCTGTTCCAGCAGGGAACTCCCCAGTCTTGGTGGACAAATATTTGTTCGAAAATTTGTAAACAGTCATCATATCCCAAATTTTGTCAGCAGGAATTGTTGAAACAGTATTGATAGCTGGAGCTTTATTTTCCTGGAATCTTTCTTTATCATCCTTAGATATTTTATCCTTATGAAAGAAAAGATACGTTGTCCACTTATTGATGTATGCTAGATGAGATCCACTCTCATGCATAGTAGTGCAGATCATAAAGTGGCACATCAATTCTTCATACACTTAACCAACTGAGGGTTTTTCTTCCTGATTTCAGCAAGTTCCCGGTTGGAGGGAATGTATTCTTCATATGGGGCTTCTCCCATTGGTAGCTTCGAGATGAATTATATCTCATGGAGCGCGAGACCTATTTCACCTTTTGGGGTCGCAAAAGTTCCAGTTGAACTTATGTATATCTCCATCAGGGCCATAAACAAGTTACCGTTTGATGGTATACCCTGACTAGTGGAAGCCACTGCTTCATACAAGCCAATTTCTTTCAACTCCGTCTGGAAGTTCTTCATCATCCAAACACTAATCTGGATCCAGTTCTGGTTAAATGGAGTCAACCATCCAGGTAGCCTGGGGTTTGTTTGGGGATACAATACTGCAGCCCTCATGAACTTATTAACGAACATCAGGGTTTGCACTAGTTGGATTAAGGCCGAATCTTCACTTGGAGTAAATCCTGGCAAGAGACCAAAGAAAGGAACAGCACCGCCATTGGGGACACTAACATAATACCCCATATCATTGGATTGATCCCTCTTGAATGTGATTCTACCCGGTCTTCCATAACTGCTGGGAGTCAGATTCCACAGCATTTGTCGGGGGTAGGTGGCATGGATGAATGCGGATAAGGGATAATCTCTGTCCATGTCAGGGAGAAACATGGTTCTATCTCCAGATTTGAACACCCAAGACTCCTTTTTGGGATATGTTTGCGATTTGCAGTCTATTGCATCTCCAAACAAGAAAGCAGGTTTTGCAAATTGCTGGCCATCCAGTGAGGTCAACAGTTCTCCATTAATCATAGATAGCAGCATTCTATCCCCTTGGGCAGCTATCAAATGTGCTCTCTCTACAGAGTACTCCGGGTTCGCCTGGGGAAACTATACATGGGACAGGTTCTCCAAATAATTCGAGCCCACCATACCAACTGATGAGCCAAAGACTTCTGCGAGTGGATGAGCTTGCAAGTCCACTGCCAAAAGAAAAAGAAAAATCAAGTTAGTGAAAATCTAATTTGAAATTTTTACGCAGATAAATTGGTATAATTTTTTACACATAAAGGTTAAAGACTTTGATTATGTAAACTTTACGCTTATTTAAAGTGTAAAAAGTCTTTTGATTTACACAAAGTCTTTCATTTATGAAATTTTACGCTAACACACATTGATGTGAGCGTATTATAAAGTTTACGCTGGCATGTATTTGACATGAGCGTATTTTTAACTTTTTACGCTAGCACATATAGATGTGAGCGTATTATGGAGTTTACGCTAGCATGTGTTGACATGAGCGTATTTTTAACTTTTTACGCAGACACGTGTTGACGTGAGCGTATTTTAATTTTACGCTATCACATGATCATGTGAGCGTAATTTAAATTTTACGCTGGCATGTACGACGTGGGCGTATGTTCTTAATTTTTTGCTGACACGTATAAACGTGGGCGTATATTCTTAACTTTACACTGACACGTATAACGTGGGCGTATTTGGTTATCTCAGTTTCTACGCTGACACGTATAACGTGGACGTGAAATGAGAAACTTAGGTCTTCTTCTTCGACGAGTTTGCGGCCAAAAGGCAGTGCTTTATCCCTCATTGGAGGAGCGACGGCGGAGTTTCTTTGCTGAGACGCTGCTGATGACCGGACAGGATTTTGCGCGCGGTTAACCGACGAGGAATCGACGGCGGGCTTCTTGCCTTTGCTGCCGGTGGTGGACGACTTCTTGGGGGCCATCGAATCAACGCAAGGGTAGAAGAAGGAAGAAGAGTGAGGAAAGATTGAGATTTCGAAAGACAAAGTAAAGTATTATCTCTCTTCGAAAAGCCCTATTTATAGAAAATTTCAAATCGGTTCAAATTCCCAGATTTTACGCTGATTGTTGGATATCCTAACTTTTACGCGGATGACCGTTGGATATCCCGAACTCTATACTGACTGGTGAAATCCTGAATTTTACGCTTCTGTTCAAAGTGTTTCAAATTTTGAAAATATTTGAAAACTTTGAAGGGGGTCTTGTAGGAGCGTAAAAAGTATATACTTCATAGACCAAGTCAAAGAAATAGAGCTTTACGCTCAACAGGCTACTCTACGCGAGCTTTTTTATGCAAGCTACTTTACGCTGGAGATAGGCTGTCAGATCATGCATTTAAATGCAAGTGATGATGATTCTGACATAATAATTTACTGACAGCGTATAACACAGAATTCGAAGAGATTTGATTTACACAGAAACCAACATTGTCGTTTAGTGTGTGGACTGGGTTACTTTACGCTCAAAAGATGGCTTCTTTTACGCATGAATACTATATGAGCTTTTTACGCTCAAAGTTGACGTGTGCGTAAAGTTTATTTGGGCTACTTTTTACTCTCAAGGCTGTTTTATCAGCCACTTTACAGCGAGAAGTCTATTTTTGGGCTATTTTACGCCTAGTCTACTACTTTACGCTGGAAGTGTATTTGGGTCATTTTTACGCCCGATTGTTTCTGGCTATATGAGAACGTGGTTTGCTTACGTGGCTTTCATGTCACACTTATCGAGGGACGTGTGTACGTGCCCTCCTTATTTTGTTGAAGTACTGGGACACGTGTCATCCCACGTAAAGTTCATGGATGACAATTGCTAGCGTAAAACTCCAATTTGGATGCTTTTTACGCATGATGTGTTTTAGTCTATAAATAGACTGATTTTTAGAATACATAGAGATCAGAGAGATAGGAGAGAATACATAGAGATCAGAGCCCAGAGACTTTGATTTTCCAGAGCATTCTTCTTCAACTTTTCTTCCAGAACAGAGTGAAGCAAAGCAGGAAAGCATTCGACCTCGCCATCAGTGCCCAAGTGCGTCGATACCTTTCTAGGTGACTCAGTTCTTCCGGTTGTTCATCTTCCAGCAGTACTGTTCATCATCATCGTATGGTCCAAGGAACAAAGTGATCGCCTTCAGATCAGACTTCCATAGTAATACTTTCCAGAATAATTTGTACTTCTTGTACTTTTTCTCGTTTTATTTCAAAAGCCAATTATAGGCATTTTGTTAAGTGAAACAAACCTCACAAGTAACCCTATCCCCCAACTGGACTCCTCAACTCCAACTTAATACCACACAACCATAAGACTCTCAAATGAACTGTAACATATAAATTTATTATCATATATAGAACACAACGTAGTAAACCCAATACCCAAATCTCTCAACCACAGATATCAAGAATCTAGAACAAAACACAAAACTAAGGTTCAACCAAACCCAAGTGAACCATCAGACATCATCACATGAAATCCTACAACCCACATGAATCCAAAATCTCAGAAAATCTGTGTAATCTCCAAACTCATTCAGGTATCTGACATGCAACCCAAACCCAACAAACAACCCAAATCGAAAACCCAAACAACATAAAACTGGAAGATAGGAGGAGGTAGTGTGTGTGAATGTGTCAACAAGTGAGGGTGTCAAGTGTGTCCAAACAGTGTTCCAAAATGTGTCCAATAGAGTGTCGAACCAGTATCAGGTATGGGTATTCAAAACCAGTGCACAGGGGTCTCATGCACATGTGTTGAGCCCCCTAAGACACAACGCGTCTATCCTCGTGCCTCGTGCTCAAGTCTATAGGTAGGTTAGGTCTAGGGCTTCATGTAAGAGTGCCTGAAATGTGTCCAAGTCGTGTCAGCGTGTATGTACAAGTGCGTATCAGTAGAGAAATCGCACGTGTGTGCAGTGTGGGTGCGACCACTGCGAGGAGGAGATCTGCTCGAGCACTCAAGCAAAAGGCCCCAAATTTCACAGGCCAACGGTCAGACAATGCCCCTACCTTCGTGTCAAGAATCAAGTGTCCACGTGTCATGTCGTGTCTGTTATGTGGTTCGGGTAGCAGGACACCACACCACTGTGTGTGCAGGCCTCCCCGTGTCCAAAAAAGGACACGAATCGACACCAAAATCAGCTCAGTCTGCAAGAAATATAATCCACACATAATAGCTACAAATCTATGAAATTAGTTTTGAATTATTAACAAACATTCCTATGAGGCTTTTCATCGAACACTTAGACTAGTTCTCCAATACTCCTCCGATACCCGTACCAAATGGACACGAATCGAACCCAAACTTTGCTAATAGCTAAGGGAGTCCTAAATGCATGCATCTATGGAGAGAAATCCGGAATCAAAAGGGTTTAGATAGCAATACCTGTTGAGAGTTGGAATCCCAATAAAATAGCCCCTTGAAAAGCTTCAACACCAAATTCATATAGTTCAATGCCTCCAATCCTTGCTAGCTAGCCATTAGAGACTTCTTCTTCACAAGAAGAATGCAATGAAACTGATTTGGTCCAATGTGGAGGTAATTTGAAAAAAGGAGGCAAATTTGGGGAAGAACATAAACTAGGGTTAGGGTTTGTTACAGAGGAGGCAAGAGGGGGCTAAATGATGACTTAAATAGGGAGAAGAGCCTCTCTTGGCCGGCCATGATGTTGGGTTAGGGTTAGGCTAAGTCATAAAGGCCCAACTCCTCTTCCTATGTTGTAAAAATAAGCCCTTAAGCTAAAGGCCCAAACTAGCTCCTTAATTCAATTCTCCAAATGGTCTTTAAGTCATTCCTAGCTAGATTAGAGTCTAATTACCAACCCGAACATGTTAGCTAGGTCTCTATGGTCATGGTTAGTCTCTAGACTAAGTTATTATAAGGTTTTACTAACAAGAGAGACAATCACAATACATCAATTTAAATATTATAAAAATAATCAAAATTTACCAATTATTCATTAACAAGATTTAAATATATTATTTAATGACAAACATGATCAATTTTACAAAAGTTTAAATTTACCCTTATTTTAGAAAAGTGGTAATGACACGTTTGATCAAAATAAGCTAGGTATAATCATGGAGAGAACTGAAACCTAAGATAAGATTTGATGGGCACGATGAATTATAGTCAAACGGTCTAGTCATGACCAAATATGTTTAAGAACGATCAAAAGTCAAAATTGTTTCGGCACGATCAACTTATTTAACCCAAATCTTTTTGGGCATGATTATCAAATCTAGATACGATTATGTATCTAGTGGAAAGAAATATAGTTAAAAGATTACTAGGAAATCTAATAACGATATTTAAATAAAAGATAAGAAAGAAAGGAAGAACTACCATTATATTGAGAAGACGGTAATAAGAAATAAGGCATCAATCAATTTGGAAAATTTATAATCGTATGGCAATAAACGATATAGCCTCTATGGTATTCGAAAATCGTAAGCATACCCGAAGTCATTTTACCAAGAATTTATACCTCACCAGTGTATATCTGACTGCAGTAAACTCTTTGGTTTCATGACTCAAATACGAATACGTGATTGAATATTCTATTAACTTTATCCAATATTGACATAATAACTCAAAGATCAAATAGGACAATAGGACACAGTTTTTAATAATATTCGACAACCTACGCTTACTTGAAATTATTTTAACTTAGAGGTCATGCCTTGTTAGTGTGCTGCTGGCTGCAGTGAACCCGCAGTCTCCATAATTAAAATAAATGGGGACTATATGCATCTGTCTTGCCATTGTAAGTCATCAAAAATATTCCAACTATATCCATAAGAATTTCAAAAGAAGTTCTAGAAACTCAAACAAGTTACAAGACGATGAAGAGAGAAAAGTGTAAGTATCTGTCCTATGAGTCTCAATTCTTGAAAAAAAATGATCGATTAGGGAGGAAATAACTTAAAACCAGAGAACTATAAACATTATAATCTCTATTTCATGATTGAGGAAAAAACTTTGAATTAAAAACTAACTCGAGATTCTTATATAGATAATAGAATAAAAAATTATAAAAATAATTCTTTATCGCAAAATGGAAAATAAATAAGCAATTCTGACTTATGATATGATAATAGTTAGAGAGGGCAAAATAAATGATCAAGATTAGGAATTGAATTATGGAAAGTCCTAGTTTACTAAGCGAATAGTCTACCCACCTTTAATCATACCATCGTATTAAAATACAATAGTATATCCTTCTATGAAATCCTTTAAATATCTAATAGGGTCTAGAATTCAATAAATACTTGGCCAAATCACATGGCCTATGTAGCAACCTTAACTACCCAATAGTGGAATTGAATAAGGGTCTCCTAGTCTTAGTCATTCTCCTAAAATCGAATCAATCCTAATTATGAATGAGCACTTCCTAGTCGCAGGCCCACAGTAGTACGACTAATATAGGTACTACCGCAAGTTTGCATAATTTTGTAAAAATAGACCTGTATGGGCCACAAAAAAACTTGTCACGGACCTGTACCCCGCTTTTTGGATACGAATTCGTAGCCAAGTCCAGCCTATGCTGCAAAATCGACGGTAGTACGCTGTCTAGGTCTCAATGTCAATCTCAAATACAACCAAATAAATCTAATTGCTCATTCACAATAATTATTTTATTTACAATTCTATTAATACAAAACTTGTTAAATATATAAACACAAGAAGTGTCTACTCTATCTAGAATCTAAGGTCGGCCTCCAAGCTCTCTATCTCCTCCGTATAGTCCATAGCACAAAAGTAGGAAGCATGCCAAGTCATCTGCAACGATCCAGTCAGGAAAGGAGCAAAGTACAACCATATTGTATTTAATGTTGTTAGCACGAAATAAGCTAGAACAATAAAAAAAGTAAAATATAAAGAACTAAGAAGATATGAACTCGACATGGAATACAATAACCATGAATGAGTAAGCTAATGGAAAAGAAACACGTAGATAAAGAACTGAACTCTGATCATGAACAATGGGAACAATTGTGCGCATGAAATACCTTTTGATACATGAACGGCTGGGCTAATACGGTACATCATAGATGGCTATCATTCAGTTTTGGTATGGCTAACTCATACGTGTGGTGCATGACTTAGCTATTATTCAGTAACGGTATTTGGATCTGTTCATATACCTACCGAGTATTTCTAGTAGCATACACAATCGTGTTTCTACTAAATACAAAAAATACTTAAGTGAAAAACTATGGCTAATCAATCCTTAGAGATTCTTGATGATCTTCATTCTACTAATGAAGAACTTTCGAAAAAGGTTATTCATTTAGAGGATGCTAATGAGTTGTTGAGAAATAAAAACAATAATTTATTATTTAGACTTGATTCTCAAACTCATCTTGTGTTTCTTTAAAGAGTTTGAATGAAGCTTTAATTTTGAAAATCAAATCTCTTTCCTCATCCATAGAAGATCCCAAGTGGCAATCACATGAGCTAACTTTTGTGCATGATTCTTCTATTAATGCTTTAATGAAACAAAATAATGTTTTCATCTCTAGAATTGCTTCCTTTGAAAAAGCAAAAATATTTTAAATGCTAAATTTGATTTTCTCACTTTATGCATATGATTTGTTGTTAGAATGTGACCATTCTTAAAACCAAATCTTTTCATGCTCTCTCTAGATATTCATCATTCTAGCATGTCACATGATCACTACCATGTTCATTCCAAGACATGTGCACACACTAATATTAGGTGCTTTTATTGCTCTCGTATTGGACGCATGAGTTTTACATGCCCTATTCGGAGGACTTTTACTACCAATGCTAGAGTAATGCTACTTGGGTTTCCAAAGCTAACAAATGTGTATCCAAATTTATTTGGATACCAAATTCCTCGCCTAATGTTGTAGGTGGAGCTTCTTGTGCCAGGACATAGCACCAAGGAGCGTGTTGGTGGTTACAAAGCTACAAAGGTCATCTTTCAAGCAATTACACCAACACAAGTGTGAAACTAGAGCCACTTTGGTAATATGCTAAAAGGTTCTTCTAAATTGTTTTATTTATAAAATCTAGCATGTTTTTATTAATGTCTTGCTACTAGCCCACATTGATATCTTTAGTTGATTATTATCTAAATAATGTGAGATATAATACTAGCATGCTTACTTAAAAAATTTGTAATTATTCTTATCTAGCATGACTACTTGTTTAGCTTAAATGATTAGCTCACATTATGTAGTCTATCACTCATTTTATATTAGTGTGACACATTTATCTATGCATGCTCTTTATTCTTAGTCTTTATTTACATAGCATGCATATCATCTAGTCCATAGGAGCTTGAGATTTGTTTTGAGTTAATGTGTTTTGACTCTCCATCTTTAAAGTTTTTGAGATAGTTACTTCTTACCGATTTATCTTTATTATGTCTTATTTAATTTAATCAGTATTTGTGAATATATGTGTTTAGCACAAGCTTCTTGTTCTTGAAAAGTATATACTTATACTTTTTTAACTATTTGCTTGAATATATACTTCTTTTTAACTATTTGCTTGCATAACTTATTCATTATATTCTCATTTTATTTTGATTATCTTCTTGTGAATCTATGTCTTTGCCTAATAAAGCATATTTATACATGGTTTTAATTTGTGATAGGTTTTCAAATATTATTAAGTATACATAACCACATAAATTAAATTTCTATGTATATGTTATTCATGTATCTCTTATATTGATATAATTTTTTGTAGAAATATCTGTATGGGGGCATATAAGTTATGCTTAAGTTTTATAGTGTTTTAAAAAAATATTTGATTATACTTGTTATCTTCAAACTTTTGCTTCCCCATAGTTTAGCTCTTGATTCTTTTGACCAATTTGTGTCTATCTTTGAATCAATTAGCTTCTTCCTTAAAGTTCTTCTTGCTTATATTTTCTTGGCTTTTGGGTTGACATTATGGATATATGTTTTTAACTATTTTGTAATATTTAATTGTTTCATGTATACCTATTGATGATATATCT
>JANAVB010026177.1:0-43981 GCA_029216955.1 Iris pallida
TGTCCGAAAAGTTGTGCGATAAAAATGAAGCACAAGAGGGTATATCTGAGTGGGACACGAAGGTCATGGGTGTAGAGGTCTCGAGTAGATCAGCGACAAGTTGTTTGGAGAAAATAACCAGTTTGTGCTCCTAAATTAAAATTCACGGTAAGGTGCACATGATGATCAAAAATAAAAGCAAAAATTTAATAATAATTAAAAATGATTCAAATGGACTAATTTGACCCGAAAGTTCTGCGATACAATAGAGCAAAGGGAACAAGTTTGGTGTGGGACATGATGTATCAACATGAAGATAAATTTGTCTAGATCAAAATCCATAAAGAGCGTTTCGAGAGGTTGACATCTCTGGCGCTCCAAAAATCAAAGTCACAAATAGTATATTTAATTATTAAACTAATTATAATAAATATTTATCGAAAATAAATCATTTAAAATTTTAAATAACCCAAAAAATCTAGAGGGCTTACACAATTGAAAATGTTATCAGTTTTATTCTAGGGGACAACTGCACCCTTAGTCTAGTGATCAATCTATATTATCTATCCCATGAATTATGTGAACTCGTCCGCCATCATTTTATATATGGACTGATCACTCAAATCTTGTACATGAGTCATATCTCAATTCATAGGACTCCCATGTAAGATGTGAATGACATGGATCCATAGAATGAGTGGTGAATCTAGCTCACATACTAATTTTCATCATTTCGAATTGATTTAGTAGCATAGGTTCTAAACGCTTGAAATGCATGTTTTCCAAAATCTTATTACTGTTGGAGTGGGTGGGGTTCCCAACCTATATGGAGAATATCTCAGAGAGCAATGAGCGCCATCCATATGTCGGAGAAGCTCGGGGAGTGCATGGATCCTATTTTGGAACATATATGGTAAGGAAATATATGATTGGATCTCAATATTTACTTTGATCTATATTTATGATTGGACTCTTCATATAGTAGCTTTCCATATAATTAGGTTTCCAATTATGGCAAGCCAATTATGTTTGGATTTCTATTAAATATATGATTGATGCATATTGAAAGTTTACATATATATTGGCCTTCCATGTATGGATTACCAGGGCTTATAAAAGGGTGATGCAATAGTTTAAAACATATCAAAATAAGAGTGATTTACAATCTTTGAGAGAGAGAGAGAGGATTAAGGACTATTCTGAAGGAGAGATTGCTTCGAATAATTTTTCGGCATCTCTTGTTCTTCGGAGTCCGCAATCAAATTTTTTTTCTTCTTTTAAGTGAGTTGTGGTGATCCGTTGGATCAGGAGGAGCTTGTAGAGGGTGTATTCTCTTTATTCCATTAGTGAGATTATTCAGGGTTGGACTCCGATCGTCCCATGGTTTTTTCTGCAAGGATTTCTACGTCAAAAATCTTTGTATCTGCGATTGTGTTTGGCATTTTTGGTTTGTATACTTTTGCTCGGTTCTGTCATAGGACTTTCTGGTTTGGGGGGAACGGTTTTGCGCTTCGTTCCCAACAGAGTGGTATCAGAGCTTTGGGTTCAAAGAAGTGTCAGGAGTTGACAGTCAAACCAGGAAGCAGAGATAGACGCGAAGCCGGTGCGCATGGTGAACCTGAACGTTACCAACTACCATTATTGGTAGAGCAAGATGAAGGATTTATTGTTCGTCAAGAAGCTGCATCTTCCAGTATTTGCATCCGAGAAGCCAGTAGTGACAAATCCGATGAGGACTGGAACTTCGAGCATATACAGGTGTGTGGGTACATGTGCCAGTTCGTTGACGAGAACGTGTACAACCACATTGCCAATATTGAGCATGCGAAGACGTTGGGGAGTAACTGGAACCTTTGTACGCGAGAAAGATCGGGATAAACAAACTGTTCCTGATCCGGATGATGGTGGGTCTGCGGTACAAAGATGGTGCATCCATTACGGATTACTTGAGTGAGTTCCAGGGCATGGTGGACAGCTATCCTCGATGGGAGTCAAGTTCGACGATGAGGTTCAAGAACTTTGGTTGCTATGTACATTACAAGACTCGTGGGAAACCGTACGAGTATCTATGATCGCTTCTGCTCTGGAAGGTATAGTCAGTCTGGAGTTTGCCAAGAGTGGGGTACTGAATGAAGAGATGCAAAGACGTTCTCAGGGTACTTCATCTACATCCCATCACTCAGAGGCACTAGTTTCAGAGAGCCACGGAAGGGACAAAAGCAGGGGTCCAGGTGGTGGCAGAGACAAGAGCAGAGGGAAGTCCAAGGGTCGGTACGAGGACTCGGAGTGTTACCATTGTGGCAAGAAGGGCCACATCAAGCGAAACTGTTTCGCTTGGAAGAGAGATAAGAAGGGCGACGAGGGAAAGCAAGATGAGAATACTACAGCGGTGGCCTCGATACATGGAGACAATATGATCGTCGTAGGTGATGAGGTTATCACAAACCTCACCTGCGATAACAATTCTTGGCTGGTGGACTCAGGGGCTTCAGCGCACGTATCTCATAATAGGGCATATTTGCCACTTACACGACAGACGACTGTGGAGTGTGAAGATGGGCAATGGAGATGTATCGAAGACGGTTGCAATTGGAGATGTGTATTTGAGGAGGAAGACGAGTGCAGTTCTTGTTCTAAAAAATGTTCGTCATGTCCCTGATATCCGTTTCAACCTGGTGTCGGTTGGAAGGTTGGATGACGAGGGATTCTTCAGTATCTTCAGGAATAATCAGTGGATGATTTCCAGAGGTTCGATGGTGATTGTCAGAGGAAGCAAGAAGTCCGATCTCTACTATATGGAGGGGAGCGACAGGGGGCACATGAGGTGAACGCAGTCAGTGATGCATCTACCGAGTTGTGGCACAGGCGGCTCGACCATATCAGCGAGAAGGGGATGAGCTACTTGGTGAACAGGAAGGTGATTCCAGGGCTCAAGTCTACAAAGTTAGAGAAATGCACGCACTACTTAGCTGGAAAGCAAAATAGGGTGTCTTTCCAAAGTCACCCAAGTTCAAGGAAGCCGGCGTTGCTCGAGTTGATTCACTCGGATGTTTGCGGTCCTATGAAGGTAAAATCTATTGGTGGTGCTTCTTACTTTGTAACTTTTATTGATGACTGTTCAGAAATGTTTAGATCTATGCCTTAAAGACCAAGGATCAGGTGCTGCCCATTTTTAAAGAGTTTCATGCCTCTGTTGAAAGAGAGACGGGCAAGAAGTTATTGTGTGTTCGGTCCGACAACGCGGCGAATACATTGGTCCATTTGATGCGTATTACAGAGAGCAAGGGACGACACTAGAAGACTCCGCCCAAGATACCTCAGCTCAATGGTGTAGCGGAGCGCATGAACAGGACACTGATGGAGAGGGTGCGGTGTTTGCTGTCAGAAGCAAAATTTGTCGGCAGTTATTGGGGTGAGGCTCTTCTCACAGCTGCTTATGTTATTAATTTATCTCCTAGTGCTCCTTTGCAGGGTGATGTGCCTGACAAAGTATGATACGACAAAGAGCTGTCATACAATCACCTGCGAGTGTTTGGTTGTAAGGCCTTCGTGCATGTACCGAAGGAGAGGTCCAAACTTGAGCCGAAGACGAGGCGATGCATCTTTGTCGGCTACGGTCGAGATGAGTTTGGCTATAGACTCTATGACCCAGTGGGAAGAAAGCTCTACAGAAGCAGGGATGTGGTATTCGTCGAGGATAAGACCATGACCAACACTCAGGATTTTAAGACGTCTTCTGAGGCTGAGGAATTGCCTGAGTTAGAATCATTTTGCTTCGAGCAGTTTCCAGAGGACATCGCCGAGGATCCAGTTATGTGAGAGCCAGTGCATGGAGTTGCTTCCAACCTTGATCATCAGCCTGCTGATGGTGGTCAGGGTGTCCCTCAGGAGGATGAGCATGCCAGAGAGGCAGTTTCTGAAGGGGATGAGACTGTTGGTATATAACCAGCACCAGTTGTCATGACCCGTCCCGAATAATCAGAAACGATTCGACACGCCCAGCCTTCGTCGATGGACACGACGAAGTAAGCTGTATAATACTAGAAAAACTCCAAGTCACAATGTAATGTAAACAATCACAGAATCTATAAACGTCCCAGAAAGATCACCAATATCCATCAAGTCAATTTTAGTACAAAATCATCCGGAGACAAATTCGGTCAAATAAAAATATACAATGATGAGTATCCAAAATACAATCTCCAGAAAAATAATAAAAAAAAATACTGCGAATATCCAATGATATCACCGCTGCTCCATGACCTCAAGCTCACCTGCAACGTATCCTGTCAGGAAAAGAGCAAAGTACAACCCCGACAAGAACAATATACAATGTAATCTGAACTACAAAGTACAAGGTGAAACTAGAGTACGAGAACTGAAAATAAAACTATGGTACCAGAAATGAAATATGAAACTGCAGGCAATGGACGCGACAATCAATATGCAAAGACAATAAGTACGGCAATCAATGAACAATACGATGAACACGACAATCAATGTTAGTGTGACATTTTGAAATATTAAAATAATATATGACCGGCTAAGGACCACAATCTACAATCAATCAATTTACAATCAGTTCTACAAGATCCGGCTTAATGTACGTGAAGTGTACGATTAGGCTATCCACAATACCTATGTTGGGTGTGGTCACACAAAAGTTAATATTTTCTCCAATCTTCGCAAAATAATGACTCATAATGCAATGAACAAGGTACAAGGCAATCGTGTGTATCTCGTGACCAATATGAAACATGGCACATGAATGTAAGACAGAATACAAAGTGCAAGATCGAGTCGGTGTACTTGCCTCGCCTTGGAAGCACGGGAGTAGTACTGCATGGATCTGAATGATCACCTGGTATTTGGTATAATTTTTGTTAGGTTTGAAATAAGACAATTATCTAATTATATCTAACTGGTTATCTACTCATCTAGCTAGTCATAATATTTTAAAAATAATAATATTTAGATAATCTCTCTAAATAGAAACTTGCTACAAAATAATTTGGAAACCTATCCATTGCTAACCAATATTTTTAGAAAATATATATAGCCTCGAAGAAGTAAATATAGTAAAATACTTAACTATGTTTTAACCAAAAATCGTTCTTGAAAACTAATTTCTTTACAAAATGTTGTTGATACGATATCTAGATAATGCTCTAGTAATATATAGATATGGAAAACATTTACTAATAAACTATATATATATATATTTTTTAAATAAACTATATATATATATCTATATATATATATATATATATATTTTTACTATATAATATATATATATATATATATATAACATTTATACCCAAAAATACTGGTATATATACATACACATAAAAACATTTATACCAAACAATAATATTCCAATTTATCTAACCTATTTATTTAGAAATGTTGATAATTTAGAATGCTATCTATTTACAAGAGTAATATAGCAAGCTTAAAAATATACTAATTTGATAATAATATTCTCAATATTATTTTAAACACCTATTTAAAAAAATTAACCAAATTAATTACACATCATATGTTAGAAATATTACTACCAAAACTGTAATTAATTTGGTAACAAAATATGTAAGACTCAGCCCATTCCATCAATAAAACCTAACAACTAATTAATTAAAATCAACCTTCATTTCTTAGCCCAGCCCAATCTATACTGCTGACTCAAACTAAAACCACAGATGTATATTTCAGAGTTAACCCGAACCACAATAATCCAAACCCAAACTCTGACTCTAATATAATCTCTCTTTCTTAGTTACTGACAGATGTATGAGAAGATGATTTGACTCCTCGAATTTTTTTAAGTAGGCTCTCTGATCGAAGGGTCACATATGACGCAGCAAGAAAAGGACATATGAGACTCTTCGAATCTCGAAGAGGTATAAAGCTGACTCACTGCTGTTCTCGAAATTGAAGATTCATGCAAGACAAGAAAAGAAAAATCAAATGAACCGAGAGATGAGACTCTTTGTCCTCAGTCACACTTCTCAGAATGAAACCATCTTCTTCTTCCCTCGCGTTTAAATCCCCAACCTAACTTTCTCTCTCATCCTATTCTAAACCCCAGCCGAACAAGCAACCTCCATCCTCATTCTTCCATTCCTCACAACCAGCCTCTAAACTCACCAGACCTAACCCCATCCTCACTTCTACTCACACACCCTAAAATAAAGAAAAACATGAAGAGAAGAGATAGATGAGGAAGAAGGAGATCAAGGAAGCTCACCTCGGCTCGGTGGCGGTGCTGACCACGGCAATCTCCGATAATGGTAAGATCCGGTCATCCATGGCTCGACGTAGCAACGACCACGACGACGAACTGTTCTGTCGAGATCCGATCAGATATCTGACACGGCGAGGCGGCTGACGCGTTGCGGTAGCTGTGCGGAGCTCGAAAGGGCAGCTCGGACTCCGAGGAAATGCTCGATTCGAAGAGCCACACGAGAACCGAGGAAGACGGCTCGAGTCCCAAAGTGATGCGTCAACGGCTAGGTCGGAGCAGAGGAGAGGGGTCCTCGGCGAGCGGATCTGTGCTCCGGTCACTGGCGGTGGTGGGAATGGTGCACGGCGGCGCTCGTCTAGTAGCTCCGGCGAGATCGAGGCTCGACTCTCCAGGAAGAGGGCTCGACAGTCGAGGGAAGCTCGACAGTCGAGATGTCGTCTGGACACGGCGGAGATCCGACGGTGGCCCGCGCGGTGCTCGGCCGAGAGGCCAGTGAGCAGAGGAGAGAGAGAATAGAGAGAATGATGTAGAAAGAGAAAGACCGTGTCAGTGATGTGACTTTAGAATTCGTGTACTGTGTACTGACAGTCAGAATTTATAATAAAATAATCTGTGGCAAAGTTGTGAATAAGTGTAGATCTGGGGGTGTTTCTCCAAATTAGGAATGGCACTAGTGTAAATAAATTCAGATATGAGGCTATTAAACTAAATTCATAACGGAATGGTAACTACCTAATTAGTAGTCTAACCAATTAATAACTAATTAGTTACTAACTATAATAATTAGTTAAAACTAATCCCTTTTAACTGCCAACTGATTCCAAAAATAGTTATTGTCTTTAATATAGTTAAAGTTAATAATTACAAAATTACTTAGTTTAATATTATATGCAGAGAATTAATCAACAATAAAAAATTAGAAATCAATTAGAATTACCAAAAATCATAATTTTATCCTCTTCCAAAGTCTATTATTAAAGCCAATGCTTGGTAGGCTTACTAGAATTAGTTAGCAATTTCACTTAATAACAAATCAAGCAATTTTGTCAGGATAATATTTGAATAGCAATAATTAATTAGAATAAATATGAATTAGTCATTAATGAGAAATATTAGAAAAAAGAAATCAATTCAATACAAAAATTTATTACTTAAAGCCAAAATGATTCTTTTAAGAAAATTTTCAAATAATTTGAAAATATACAAAAGTAGATTTAGGGAGTTACACCAGTGGCTCCACTGAGAAGGACGACAGAGATCGTGACCATCTGCGAGATACTCACCGGGTGAGTATGTGTTACTGACTGACGGGAGAGAGCCCGAAAGCTTTGCAGAGGCTATGGAAGACGAACACAGGCAGGAGTGGATGCAGGCTATACAGAAGGAGATGAGTTCCTTACAAGCCAATTCCACTTATGAGCTGGTATGGTTGCCAAAGGTAAAAAGACTTTGAAGAATCTGGATGTTTAGAGTGAAGCAGACGGATGATGCTACTCACCCTCGATACAAAGCGAGGCTGTAGTTAAAGGCTACGGTCAGCGAAAAGATGTGAATTGTGATGAGATCTTTTTGCCAGTCGTCTAGCAGTCGCCTATTCGGATGGTGCTAGCATTGGCAGCCAGTTTCGACTTGGAGGTCGAGAGATGGACGTGAAGACGGCATTCCTCCATGGTGATCTTGATGAGGAGTTATACATGGAGCAGCCAGAGGGATTCTGTGAGAAGGGCAAGTCACATTTGTTCGCGGTTGAGGAAGAGCTTGTATGGTCTGAAGCAGGCTCTGAGGCAGTGGTACAGGAAGTTTGAATCGTTTATGGGAGAGCATGGTTATGTACGGACGACGTCGGACCATTGCGTATTTGTGAGGTACTTTACCGAGGATGATTTTATCATTTTATTGCTCTATGTTGATAACATGCTATTAGTGGGTCGGAATACCACTAGGATAGCGGAGTTGAAGCGCCAACTGGCGCAGCCTTTGTCACGATCCGCTCCCAATTTTGGGATACGAGTACGTGGCCAAGTCCAGCCTATGCCGCAGCATCGGCGGTAGTACGATTCTATGATAACAATGGTCCACAACAAGCACAACACGCATATATATCATCCACAACTAAGCCAGCAAAAATTACTAAAATATCCAATGGTCTCAATATTATAAATATAAAAAATCTACTACAACTCAGAAAGTCTCGGGAACAAACCCGGATAATAAAATAGAACCTAAACTCCATAACTAAAACTACTAACTAATGCGAATCCATAAGGAAAAAATATGCTAATTCGCATCGGTACTGGAACCGGGTACGCCAGTGACGTCAGGGTCGCCAACATACTCACCGTAGACCTCGGGGCAAATCTCTTCGTCTAAAGCTGAAAAATAGTTATCCAGTCAGGATTGGAGCAAGATCACCATAACACTACATTACACAATATAGTATACAAGCATGAAGGAAAGATAAAAGGAATTTAACTGAAGATAAGTATAGGCATGACATTGTATGATAAGAAAGTACCTTTGAGACGTGATAACAATATGAAGGTAGACTTTGACATACCACTAAGACATGATGACAATAAGAAGGTAGACTTGACGAAAGAAGAACAATAGACGACAGGGCAACAATAATTAAGGCACGTGTACTGTGTGTTTTAGAATACCAACTTTCAGCATGTAGACGACTTGGGATATCCGTCAGTCATACGTGTGGTGCATGACTGATATTATGCAATCAATGTATAGGGAGTCTGTATTCAATTCGTTGACCACATGCTTACTTGTTGTATTCTCCCGCCCGACTCACTCACAATACATGTCCACTATGATAAACATTAGCAATACGATAAACTGTAAACAATAGAAACAATGAGTAAAAGATGAACATGTATACATATCCTAACGATTCTAACTCTCGTGCACAATAGTAATCATGAGCAATGACAACCATGAACCATAAGGGAGTAATAGTGAAAAGATGACACGAAGATACATGCAGTATAAAATAAAGGAAACATAGGTCATAATGATACTTGCCTGCTCCGATAGATGATAAAGTCACAACTCAAGACGTCGTAGCCCGATCTACCCCGACACAAAAATAATCACAAGTTAGATCAACGATTCCCACTCTAAAAATCCAGAAAGTGGCTAATGGGTTAAATCAATTAATACTAATCTAATTCTGGACTAAATCATCTAAAATCCTATTTTAACCTATTTAATTCTGAAATAATAATCTACACAAAAATATTTGGCCAAGGAAATTCACGGATCCAAATTCGGGACCCGTGGCACGCAAACCGAGACATACTGTTGACTAACTAGTCAAACATTATGAATTCAAAATTTGAGTGTGCAACATGATAGATTTCAGTGCCATGAGTGCACCGGAATCGACCGTGCCGCAAAATCATGATTTGGTCAAAAGTTATCGCCATTATGGCTAACTATGACCAAATCGATGAACCGTTGACCAAATCTGACTTCTATGAATAAAATAAATAATAGATGAAACTCTGAATTTCTAGAAAATTATAAATTTTATATCTCGGTGTCAGCTTTCCAAAACTTCAAACGGATCGCAAAACGGAGTTCGGGATCGCTCGAAATCTCGAAAACCGTGCGACGTATTGATTTTTGGACAACCGACACTCAAATAATTATTCAAAAATTCGAGATCAAAATTACAGAAATTAAAATATATATTCAGAAACCTAACCTCGATACGCTTCTAACAAAAAAAACGGCGCACAAAAAGGACGTCTGGATCAACGGCAATCGCTCCGCGAAGTCGAAGATCCCTATTGAACTCTCCCACAAAAAAACTGCTGAATTCTAGGGTTTCGGAAAATAATAACTAATATATATATATATAGAGAGAGAGAGTCGATGGCTGCTAAGCTGCGGCTAAGTAGGACATGTGGCAGCATCCTGTGCGCCCCGCCAGGATCCTACGGCCTACAGCCCACGCGGCTTGGCTCGGCCAACTCCGAGCTTGGCTCGGATTACCAATCCGAGTCGGAGACCGAGCTCCCCCGACCCCTCTCACTGACACGTGGGGCCCGCCCTCCCCGCTTCAGCGGCTGACGGGTGGGTCCCCCCTTTGGCTGACTGAGTATTTATTAGAAAATAGGGTTTTTAATATTCAGAAAATCAAATAAAAATCAGGAAAAATCCTAAAAATTCCAAATAAATCCCAAAAAATTCCTAGAAAAATATAGAAAATATTTTAAGGGTTCTAGAGCCCAAATAAATTAATTGACCTCAAAAATGCCCTCGGGTGCTCTCACAGTAAATCCTAGAAGCTTAGAAAATTAATAAAATCATATATAAAATTCTCTAAAAATCTCCATAAAATCCTGAAAATTCTAAAATGGTGAAATAATATACTAGGGACTATCTAGGGGCCCCAGAGACTATATACAACCTAATTTTCTTATATCTAACCTATAGGCTTAGGCAAAAAATCTTACGATCCCAAATCAAATCTTCATTTACCTACGATTCAAACCATTATATAACTAATAATAATAAACAAAATAAAAAAAATGCTCTCTAAAATAAATAAATAATTTTTGGGAGACAAGTGCTACAGCCTTCTCTATGAAGGATTTGGGTACAGCAAAGACTATTCTTGGGATGGAGATCAGCGGAGAGAGAGAGAGAGTCCAAGCTGCTACACTTGTCCCAAAAGAAGTACATTCACCGGGTACTTCAACGTTTTGGGATGGACGGGTCGAAGAAAATGAGTTGCCCCCTTGCGGCTCACTTTAAGTTCACTGAGGAGCAGTGTCCATCTACCGAGGACGAAAAAAAATATGGAGCGGGTTCCATATTCCTCAGCTGTGGGAAGCCTTATGTATGCTATGGTGTGTACGAGGCCAGACATCGCTCATGCAGTTGGCACAGTTAGCAGGTACCTTTCAAATCCTGGAAGGGTACATTGGAGTACGGTCAAGTGCATTCTATAAAACCTTCAGGGCACTGCTGATTGGAGACTTTCTTTTGGTGGTGACGAGCCGAAGCTGGTTGGATATACCAACGCTGATATGGCTGGAGATGTAGACACGAGGCGATCGACTTCGGGCTATATGATCATGTTTGCTGGAGGAGCGGTATCGTGGCAGTCGCGGTTGCCGAAGTGTGTTGTCTTGTCGATGACAGAGACAGAGTACATTGTGGCGACGGAGGCTTGCAAGGAGTTGTTGTGGATGAAAAAACTGTTGCAGAAATGAGGCTGAAGCAGGAGCATTATACTTTGCTTCACGACAGTCAGAGTGCTATTCATCTTGTGAAGAATCAGACCTTTCATAGTCGGTCCAAGCACATCGAGACTCGGTATCATTGGATACGGGATGTGGTTGAGAAGAAGGATGCGGAGCTTGAGAAGGTTCATACAGATGATAACGGAGCAGATATGTTTACGAAGGTTCTACCAAGGAAAAGTTTGAGTACTGCAGGCGGATCGTCGGGATGACGAATTCCTCTACCTAGTTGTGAAGGGGGAGAAATGTTGGAGTGGGTGGGTTCCCAACCTATGTGGAGAATATTTCGGAGAGCGACGAACGCCATCCATATATCGGAGAAGCCCGGAGAGTGCATGGATCCTATTTTCGAACATATATGGTAAGGAAATATATGATTGGATCTCCATATTTACTTTAATCATATATTTATGATTGGAATCTTCATATAGTAGATTTCCATATAATTGAGTTTCCAATTATGGCAAGCCAATTATGATTGGATTTTCATTAAATATATGATTGATGCATATTGAAAGTTTTTATATATATTGCCCTTCCATGTATGGATTACCAAGGGCTTATTAAAGGGTGATGCATGCTAGTTGTAAACTCATCTCAAAACAAGAGTGCTTTACAATCTTTGAGAGAGAGAGAGAGAGGATTAAGGACTATTGTGAAGGAGAGATTGCTTCGAATAATTTTTCGGCATTTCTTGTTCTTCAGAGTCCGCAATCAAAAAATTTCTTCTTTCAAGTGAGTTGTGGTGATCCGTGTTGGATCGGGAGGAGCTTGTAGAGGGTATATTCTCTTTATTTCATTAGTGGAGGTTCTTCAGGGTTGGACTCCGATCGTCCCGTGGTTTTTCCCGCAAGGGTTTTCCACGTCAAAAATCTTTGTGTCTGCGATTGTGTTTGGCATTTTTGGTTTATGTGCTTTTGCTCGGTTCTCTCGCAGGACTTTCTGGTTTGGGGGAACGGTTTTCGCGCTTCGTTCCCAACAATTACTTGGCCCCTTTAGTCCGGTCGAAATCTTAAATGTCATTTCTTTAGTAGGAATTTGTTTTCTTATGAAACATTTTAAGTTTAGTTTGGATCCATGTTTCATATATATATATATATATATATATATATATATATATATATATATATATATATGATATATATATATATATATATATATATATATGAAGTTAAATTTATAAAATATATATATATATATATATATATATATATATATATATATATATATATATATATATGAAGTTAAATTTATCTTAAAAGTTTCTTATTTAAAGTTGGAGGTTGTATTAAAGGTACTTGCCGAAGAGAATTTTCGATCTGAGAATGTAGTTTAAAAAAAATTTCAGTAGAAATTGGAGGACCCGAATAGGTTCCTAAGTAATAGTTTGACTACTTGATATTATCTTATGTGTATGTATCTTTATAACAAAATTTAATTAAAAAAAATCTACTGTTATAAAAAGTCTTGAAATTAATTAAAATGAGCTCTCTAACTAAGCAATATATTTATCCTCACGTAATTGATATTATCTAACTACCACATTTCATAATTTATAGCTTAATTATTTAATATAATCTAACTAGTTATACATATATCCATAGCAAATTCTAATTAAAATATAGAAATATCTATAACAAATTTTAATTAGAACATTTTCAAAGTACATATATAACAAATCATAATTTAAATTATTTTCAACAATATCAAATTCGGGCAATGCATGTGCGCATGACAAGTTAGTTTTAAGATTTTTATTTACACATATATTTTATTATATTTGTAGTCATTTGATAGAATTTTTATATTTTATATTTAATTTTTTTTAATGTTTTTTTGTAAAAGACACTTAGTTCACTCTATTATATAGATAATATTTCCCGTTACAAAATTTCTTAGGTATTTAATGGTTTAAGCAAATGAGATAAAAATATATCATTCATTACTTTCTATATGAATAAATGCATTTCCACTTCTAACCTTTTCCGAGTGAAATCACGAAAACTTTTGTTTTTCTTCTATAATTGAGGTGTAAAATTTTGTTAATATCAAGTATTAATTTTTGCAGAAAATTAACTGTAACGAAATAAATTTTGTAAAAATTAGTACAAACAAAACAACTTCGAAAAAATTTCCAATAACGAAACTATAATAAAAGAAAATCAAAAAAGTACAATAAAATAAATTTTGCCAACCGGGTTGGCGAAATTTTAGCAAAACTAAAATTCCGCCAACTGCGTTGGCAGAATTTGGGGTCGGTTGGGATGGGTTGCTTTGCTTTGCTTTAATGATTTAATTGGGCGGTTGGAAATTTGGGCGGTTAGTTGGTTGGTTTGTTTCAATCTTCCGTCTTTAATGGATACCCCACTTAAGATTTCTCAATAAAATTTCAAACTTCAAATCGAATAGAGGAGGAATGGGAACATAGCAGTAAACTGGACATCTTATTTCTTGAGTTTATAGAAATACCCTTGATGGTTTAGGCTAATTACTTTAAGGGATAAACTTGATATGTTGATGATACATGTATTTGTTAAGGGCAGGAATGGAATTTCGTTTGGTAGCCGTGATAAATCCGATGCAAATTGGCTTTGAAAATAATTTTTGTTATTATTTGTATTTTGATGCCAAAAAATAATAAAATTCTATATTATCTTCGTTATTAAAATTATATATTATATATAATTTTGAAACAAATATCTCCAAAGTTTGTTTGTTTGATTGGTTTAATTGGACCAAGGACAAACCAAATTAAACTAATAAAAACCAACTAAAGCAAAACAAAAACAAACCAAAAATCGATCCCGTCCAAATTCGGCGGAAGCTAAAATTCTGTCACCTCGATTGGCTGAATTTTTTTTTCGCTCGCTTTTATTTTTCCGCCATCTCAGTTGACGAAAATTTTTGTTATTGTAAATTTTTTAAAGTTGTTTCGTATATACTAATTTATACAAAATTTATTTTGTTACACTAAATTTTCTGTAATTTTTAATAGAAAAAATTTATCAAATGCCCAAAAATTGTAAAAGTTTTATGAAATATCCACCGAAAATAACATTTTATTGCGAGTCCAGAATTAGCGAAAAATATATAAAAAAGTGCGGAATGACCTTTTTGTCCTTCTAATTTATTGAAAACACCCACAAAACATACTCTTCAAAAAAAAATATTTCGATTCATACGCTGCTCACTTTCGAATCTAGGTTTTCTCCTCCAAAATCTTCAAACCTTACTTCAAAAACTCATTAGTGATTCTCCATTTGCAATCTTCACACAATATCGTCATCATCATTTTCCACTTTATCGTCATCATCAGCATCAACTGGAACCCCACTTCATCATCATCATCAGCATCAACTGGAACCCCACTTCATCATCAGCAGCAGCATCAACTGGAACCCAGTTAGAAAAGAGAAAGCTGATGTGAAGAGAATTAAGAGCTTTTTGTCATTCTCTGTGTTAAAATTACGGAGAATGACCTTTCCCCGTGTTAAATTAACGGCATTATCCGTATTAAAATAACGGATAATGATCATTTTTCGTGTTAAAATGCAGGAGAATGGTCATTCTTCGTGTTAAAATAACGGAGAATGAAAATCACGGAAAATGGTCATTCTCCGTGTTAAAATGAATGAGATTGGTCATTCTCCTTGTTAAAATCACGAAGAATTTCTATTCTCCGTGTTAAAACAACGGAGAATGACCTACAGGAAAATAGTCATTATACTGAGCCCTAGGTTCATCCCATTAATTTGGGCTTAGGACTTAGTAAAATGAACCTATTAAATGAGATTCATTATACCGAGCCCTATGTTCATCCCATTAATTTGGGAGTCTTTAACCGACGGCCACGTGGCCTGTAGTTTGGACCACACTCACCCTATATAAGGAAACATTTTTATGAATAGTTGCATCTTCCTCTCTTAGCATTCCCAACACCATGCTTGACCCAGACTTAGCTTTGAACGACCGTCGTTGGCCTTGCATAAGTTGGTTGTTGGTGGTGGATCCCTTCGTTCAAAGAAGCTGTATCTTTGTACAAGAGCTGCTATAATGAGTGTCGAGATGTACCAGAATGCCCACCAAGAGGAGTTAGAACATGAGCGACGTCTTGGAGGTCTTGGAGGTCCTAACGACAGGGTTTGGGTTGATTGCCAACCCGAAGAGCCACAGGTTGTGTCCTGTCCTGCTCATAGCGGCTGCATGTCTTTGTTAGGCTGGAAGAGCCTTAGGAGCTACCGCGAGCCAATAGCTGCTTCAGGAAGTGGTCTGCTCTGACGAGAAAATGGCTCGCTGCGCGTCTGGGGGGTTCTGTGGGCTCAGACCTTGATGGCGACTGTATTCACATCTTCTATCCGCAGTCTCTTGTCGTAAGGGTAGAAGTGGTGGAGCTATTCAGTGTAGAGCAACAATTGCTTAGTTCTCACAAAATAGTCTTTGAAGACTAACCCCATTGTAGATCTTTAGGAGTTCTTTCCATATAAGCACAAAGCATCTGTAATTAAGGGTGAGCTTTGGTATAATCGGTCGGTATTTGATCAAATTTTTTGATACTTTTTTTAATCGGTATTTAAAAAATCAATACCAATATTGTATCATTTAGAATCGGTTTTTTCAGTTTGGTTAAATCGGTATTCGGTCAATTTTTGTTCGGTATCGATATTTTACCAATTAACATTTGATCAATTAACACACTTAATATTGTAGAACCTCTTAATCTATAATTTTTTTTTTTTACTTTTTGAAAGCATTAAATTTTGAAGCCAAGCCTCTACCAACCAAACAATTAATCAAAGTTATTAGAATAATATGTAACAAGTCGCAAACACCTAAAAATGAGCTTAAAAGATGAAACGCGATTACTAAGTTTAATCTTTAGTATAAGTTTAAGTAACCAAAATTTACTTCAAAATTCTATGAGAACACAAAAACAAAAGCTCAAAAGATTAAAAACTCAATTCTCAGCAATCTTAACATAACTTCATGTCCAATAAAATCCATTCTAATTTGTAAAAAAACTGACAAAAATGAAAGTGAGTAGTATAAAATTAATCACGAACAACATTATAAGAAAACAATATTATATATATATATATATATATATATATATATATATATATATATATATATATATATATATATATATATATATATATATATATATATATATATATATATATATGATCGGTTCGGTTCGGTAATGGTATTACACTCAAACCGTTACCACTACCATTATACCATATTTTAGTCGGTTCGGCAGTTCGGTATCGGTACATAATTTCGGTTCGATTTTTCAGAATATTTTTAATTAGTATTCGATCGATTTTTCGGTATCGATCGATATTTGCTCACCCCTATCTGTAATAGACCCTTGTAGGTGTGATTTTTAATAAAAGAACTTTTTGTGATCTTTTTGTTGTATGTTATGTTAAAATCTTTTATGTTGTATGTTTCTGTTGTATTTCAACAAGACCCCGTTCAAAGTATTAGAATGCAGAAGAATGACCATTCTCCGGGCCATTTCTCGTTGTAAAATAACGGAGAATGACCATTCTCCGTATTAAAATTACAGAAAATGGCCATTTCCCATTGTGTCACGACCCGCACCCAGAAATTAGGCATGAGCCGTGGGTACGTCCAGCTTATACCGCAGAATCGGCGGTAGAACGTTGTCTAATCTACACAAGGATATAGGTACATGTACAATCTCAACTATAAGAACTGGCAATAATATATGTCAAATACTCAATCACCAATCAAAAGCACGATAAAGAGAGAATATGCATATATAAGACCGAAAGAAAGAGCAGTCCAGAAATCTAATAACTGACATAGTACAGACATATGCTCCAAGTGTATCAAAAGAATATATACATGCTCACGACCCGTACCCGGATATACGGTACGCATACGTGGGCCACTGTGTAAAACCCATAAAAAATTTCACTAATATTTTTATTAATTAATCAAATTTTTGTAGTAGTTTTCTTTTTACATGGGACGTGAAGTGCGAATACGTATATACGTAGTAATTTACTTTTTATACAAATATTTATTTTAGAAAAAATAGATATTGGTTTCAAAAGTAGTATAAGTAAATATCTTCATCTACTAAATTATAAAATGTGGCACAATTGTCAAAACTTTATTATATCTTATTAATTATAAAAGTAATGCTAATAATTTGGGAAATTATATTTTATAAATAATATATTATATCGCAATAAGAAATACGATTCGTGTATATTTTATTTTCGAAAACTAATTGTGGTTATTTGATTATTTGCAAAAGGTGTTCAATTATTTAAATAATTTTTATATTTCAAAATTTATTTATTATTAGTAATTATTATAAAGATATTTCAAAAAATTTGTTTAAATTATTATGGCAATTTGAATTGAGATTTGATATATGAATTTTTTAATAGTTTAAACTATAGATAAGAATTATCTAAATACATATTAGATGAAAATTTATCTATATTAAGTTGGATTTGGATTTATTTGGATTTAAATTAAACTTAGATGTGGTTCTGATCGAATTTATTTATTTAAATTAAATGTTAAAAATTATCTATGGAGGAGTTTAAACAATCCAAAACCTTATCCAACTAGGAGAACCCACCTCCTATATAAGGAGAGGCGTATTGCCCTTTTTCTCCATGAGTCCACAAACAAGCAAACACAACCACAGCCAAGATCGTGCATCGTGTCTGTGTCCACAATCTTATTCCATCCTTGTACAGTTATCCGCGTCGTGTCCGACATCCCGGACACGACGTTCACCAACAATCCAATCCCGCGATATCCCGTCATCATCCTCATCTCCCCGACACCCCGTCGCAACCAACACCAACACCAGCACCAGAAATTCCTCTCAACACCTTTCCCATGTCCTCGTACTCCCGACCAAACACTATCCGGACCACCATTACCGTCGTCGTCCCCTCCAAACCACCCAATCGCCTCAACACATAAGAGAACAACCGAAAGAAACCACCCTCACCTGAGCCCTTCGACGCCAACGTCGAAGCCACGGCTGCCACCAGGTCCTTGTCTCCGTGCTGCTCGAACTCCGCACCCGCTGGCCGACGGGTCTCCACCAGAACTGAGGCGGAGAACCGCAGCCTTCGCCGCCTTGCCGTCGTGGCCCTGCCACAGTCCGCCGCACTGCTAACACTGTAACCAAGCCACACCAGCCCCGATGAGCGACGGGTCCGACAACCGCTGCCGCGGTGCGCCTCTGTCCGCCGCGCTCGATGCAGCACCACCGTTAATGAGCCGAGCCCCATCCGCAGCTCCCACATCTTTCGGCGCTGCACCCCTCCGCCGTACCCAGCCGAGCCGGCCACCGGCACGAGCGCCGGAGCGCTGGCACGCCATCCCGGCCTCGTCTTGGCCGCCCGCCGCCACGAGATCCCAGTCGCCCTCCGCTGTCGGTGCCATCTCCTGCCGCGCCAGCACTCAAAATCCAGCGTCCACCGGCCGCCGCCCCCTTCCGACGCAGCACCGCCGTCGTCACGAGCCGTGCCGTCGGGGCAGCCAGAGCCGCCACACTTCCCCCTCCGCGGTCGATCTTTCGCCGCGTCCCAGCGCCCGGCCACCCGCCGACGAGCTTCCGCCCAGCCGCCATCTCGAGCCGCATCGTGCATCCGCCAAGCTCCTTCGCCGACGACCGCTTCTTCTGTGCCTCGCCACAACGGCGAGCTCCGCCCTCACCGAGAGCTCCGTCGTGCCGGCGCCCATATGACGCCGATCAACCCCTGTAAGTAACCCCCTTCTCGCTCACTCTCACCGCCCTCTTCTCTCTATATCTCTTCATCTCTCTCTCTCTCCAATTCCTTCTCTGACCTTTCTTTCTTTTTTTTTTTTTGGAATTTTTTGAAGAAGAATGGCAGTAATGGGCCATTGGACTTTTGGGGTTGGGTTCATAATATTGGTTTAGACTTTATCTTTGGGTTTTGAGATGTGTTTCTACTTAAGCTAGAATAGAATTATTTTGGACTTCTATTTTCTCAAAACCTATATATCTATATAAATTATTTTTAAGTCGAGCTACAAATATAAGTAAATTTGGGACTTATATAGTTTAAATAATTTGACTACATGTAATTAACAAGCTTTTGTAATAGAGTTTTATAAAGATTAGATGATATAGAAAAGCTATATTTCATATTCAAAATTTAGGGTTTAAAGCCTTAAATATATTATCATGTTATTTCTATCTATTTTAAAATATAAAATTTTTACCTATAAAAATTGTACCGTGACAAAATTTTAGTTTTGCTCTAAAATAATTTTTAGTATTTTTCAAATGTTTATAATATTTTCAACTAATCAAATATAGATTCTCACCTAATTTTTTTTTTACTTTGACGAACGTAGGGTATTTTTGCCTAAAACAATTTTAATTATTTTTTTCATGTATTCGACTATAAACTATTTTTACTACCAAAATAATAATAATATTTTTAAAGTATTAGAAATAATTTTCTAAAAGCGTGTATATATTATTTATCTAATTTCTTCCGATTATCCTCATGTGCGTGACTAAATCCCACTATTCCTATTCTCTCACCAAGTTTGTACCTCCTTACGTTAACCCTAGCTAACTTGACTGTTCTGGACTCGGTGAAACAGTCTGTGCCATTATCCGGGCCTGCCTTGCGTCGTTGTAACATCAAAGTCATAATCCGTGCCATCTTGATCATTGCAGCACCACCTCAGGCGTCAAGCAGGTAAGACACCTTGCATTTACTGTTTAATTTCTTGCTCAATATCATGCATATTTTATTTCTTATAAGTTGTTCTTTCAAAACCATATGTAGTTGCAAATTACTATACTTTAATTTTCTTTATGCATTTGGCCTAGAGTTAAGGGACCACCTTTGTTTGTGCCGCATTCATTGGCCTGACACCTGTGTGCCACGATGTCACGTGTCTTATATAGATTCAGACTTGCGTACCGACCGTACATCGGTGCGTACAGGACGAGCGTTAGGATATAACTGCTAATATAATTGCCTAGAAGACTTAGCGGTTATTAGAAATATCGTGGTGTGGATTCAGCACGAGTAGTGCATGGGGAGGGGAAAGACAGTTATTAGGCGCAGGGGCTTTCACACCTTTACTTTTCTCTAGCTGCCATTAGTGGCTCAGCCGAGAGCTAGTGTGTCGTGCATTTATTTACTTTCCTCTAGATGCCACTAGTGCCTCGGTTGAAACGCTAATGTGCCGTGCATTTACTTTCCTCTAGCTGCTGTTAGTGACTCACCCGAGAGACTAGTGTGCCGTACATTATTTATTTTTCTATAGATGCCACTAGTACCTCGGTTGAAACGCTAACTCGCCGTGTTTCTAGTCTCAGAAGCCCTTGTGTGGAACGTTGTCTTCAAAATGCATTTTTCACATAGAATGGTTAAGGAACTTTATCTGTCTAGTCATATATACTTTTCTGTTGAGCTTTTATTATTCGATTTAGGGCATGATATTATGTGTCTTATTACGTCCCTCTGAGAACCTGGTTATTACCCAGGTTTGTGTGTTCATGTCTTCCGCAGGTATTCTAGCCGAGGTCGTGATCTTCTCCATTTATCCGAAGATGACGCGTCTTGGATCTATCTTACTACCTTCGTCGATACTTTTGTATATCATGTACATCTTCTCTTATTTTGTTGGTAGTGGATGTGTCTCCATCCAACATATTGTACCAAAATAATTTATTATATGATATCTTTTATTCCTTTATTTTGTGGGTGAGATTAGTTAGTTGTGGTTTACTGTATTTTACAGCTTATGTATACATACACGGCCCATGTACTTCGTATACTTAGTCCTACATATTTTGGGACTGTGGCGTTGCACACTGTAACCCCACTTCTCAATATTCTTGAAATAACCTTATAAATATTTTTCCTAAATATATATAAATAAATATTTTGTTGCATAGTAAATTATTTTTTTCATTCTAATAGATAATAATTCTTATATTATTTTCCCTGATTTTATTTCAACTAGTCTCTTGGGCTTCTTAAGCCCGGCCCAACACTTTTTCTCTTTTAATTGCTCTCAGAGTTGTGAACAGCACATTTCAATTTCAAATTTCCTTACTCTGCCAAATCATTTCACGCCTTTCTCAACTGAATCGCGTAGCCAGCTCCTTTTCTAACTGCCATCCTTATTTAAGCTCGAGAGTACTCTCTCTGCAGTGAAGAATTTCTCCATTCTTTCAAATCGGAAATTCTCAACAAAAATTCGGAGCTGTAAAGGAAGATCGATGGCAATGGTGAACGTCTCGACGAACTGGTACAGCGAAGCTCGATCTACACCGGCGGCGACTTGAAGTGACGATCGGATCCGCATCATATTTTCCTCCTCTTCGTCAGGAGTCTAGATCCAGTAGGTATGTCATCGTCTTCACGACTTAAATTCTTGACTCTTCGAGATCACTCTCAAATCGATTTTCTTCTCGATCTAGTGATTAGTATACATTGATCTCAACCACTCGAATCAATTAGTTTCTATTGATGTGCACAATCGGGGGAGGAGATCGGTGAGTTCAATTCAATTCTTCGTTCATGTGTCCTGACATTTGAATTTGACCCTTGAATCTTCATGTTTTGATGAACTTCGAATTTAATGTCAGATTGAGGAAACTGATCGATCGAGCCATCGATGAATTGAACAGTTAATTCAATCAGGTGAGTTTCTGTTAATTCTTCATTTGATTTGGTCAAATTTTCGTCTATTGATTGAATTGAGGGATATCTTTATTTGTAGCAGATCTGTTCGAGGAATTGTTTGTTCCAAATTCTAAATAGGAGTTGTTGTGATCGGAATTGAATGGTGGTATGTTTCAATAGAATTCGATGTCCTTGGTTCGCATACTCTGGCGCAACCATTCCGTCGAGGAGTCGACGTGGGAGCTAGAGGCGGAGATGAGGGAGAAGTACCCTTCACTTTTTGCCGACGAAGGTCAGACCCTTGTTCTTATGTTTCGGGACGAAACTTTTTCTTAGTGGTATATTATGTAGTGCCCCGCTCCCGTTGGGGCGAAACACTATGTAATAGGCTCGTGCCAAGTCAGACATGGTCGGGAACATAGATGGCTAGTCTGACTCGGCGACGAATTTGGTATACAAAAACTATGGCATCAATAAAATCGATTTGGACGAGTGATATGAGTACCGTTCCAACTAATGGATCGACTACTGTTGGAATAAGTCCTAGATGCGGTAGACGGCGTCTTGGCGAAGGAACTCTAAAGGGAGCGACGCAACCCGTCTGCCGTTGGTTTTATTGGTTTTCTTGGCTTTCTGAACGATTTGTTGCATGGATTTGATAGTGTGCTTTCGCGTCGATTTCTGAATGCGTCTTTGGGAATTTCGAAGGAAGGATTGAAGGAAGGTTTCTAATTCGATGCTCGTGCCATTGCAGGAGTTCGTGTAACTGACGCTTGACCGTCGTGAAGCGTTCTCCTACTCTCGACGCAATCTCCTTAGGTGGGTGGTTCTTCGGCCCCTTCTTTTCTACTCCTTCCCGCCAACTAAATTCTTAAAGTTCAACGTTCAAATCGATGATGCTAACGGGATGTATGATTGCCACTAAGATTAAGAGCTCGGAATAATATATCAAACTAGAAAAGTTAACTCTGAATCGATAAGTTCACACTAAGTAGAGAAAAGATAAAGTTCTATGAAAGAGATAGAATATATTTCATGCCATGCAAAACACAACTATGAAAACCTTGGTGGCGGTACATTATGCCTCAGAGAATTTGGTGCCTACGAGATACTAAATCAGAACGTACGGTTTCGGGGGAAAGGACCCTTGCGCGAGTAGGAATGAGTATGTGAATTAATAATGGTTACGCTATGCAATTCACTTCATACATATTAAACTGTTCATACATTCGCATGGTCAAGGACGACTTGTGCACAAGGTGAGCTTTCCTCGAGACGGTACCCGGGGCCCTGGGACCGAATCGGCCTAGAAGGAAATAATGGAAATCGTGCTTCGGCGCGAGGCATTGCGAGACCTCCAGTTAGGCTCGCTACCTGGACTGGAGGGCGCATCGCAAGGCTACGTAATCGTCCTTTATGGTGTCGATATCACCAATGACCGCATATAGGATAGACTGCATGCTCACCTATTGTCTTGTGCAGGTGGTAAGTATCATGTATATTTTATGCAGGAAAGGAGCACGGTCGTGGTAAGGATGCCTTTAAAATTGGTTATGTTGTTATCGTTTAAAACGTGCCTTCGATATGAACTGCAACTCATATAGTTCTAAATAGAAAGATCACTTCGTATGCCTGAATCCTTAATAAGCAGTGTCGGTTTAGACGAGTGGGTTCGTCCCATCCACTAGCAAGTGTGCTAACCCCCAAATCCCCAGGTAACGAGCGTGCTGCGGGAGCTCGAGACTAAGCTGGAGCTGAAGAACGGGAGGCGGCACGAAGCTCTCCTATTTTAAAGTATTTTGATGCCCAATTCAGACCGAAGGCTTTTGTTCAAATGTATAAAGGGGCATGAATGTATGGAACGCCGAGGATTATTTCAAGGCGAGCTTGTCGATAAGTTTTCTTTTGTGTTTCAAAGATGTAGCCGCAACGGCATATGTAATGTACAAATGACCTTGCACATATTTTACAAGCTTATGAATGAAAAGCTAAGTTTCTTCCTATGCTATGTTTTCAACTCTCTGTACTGTTTAATTTCAACGCGTCGAGTCAAAAAAGAATTTCCAATTACACATCCTTGTCTTGTGCAAGTCCATTCAGACTTGCACGGCATCACGTCCCGACCCATGAGGATCGATTTATATCGAGTCAAGGCGATGGCGACCGATTCGGCGAGTCGGGGCGTGACAAGTTGGTATCAGAGCACGGTTCACACCTCGGACCTTTCAAAATACTTTCTTTAGATGATGCCGTTGCAATTTTTCAAAAACTATACTTTTCGACATATGCGGCCTGAAATAATCGTTCCATACATATAAGCCGTAGATATTTTGAGAATACTAACGGATTTGCTCAATTTTGTAGGAATGACGGAAAGACTGGGTGTCCCCACATTGATTAGCACGGATAGCACCGAAGGTGCGACGCCTAGCGAATCTGCCATGGAGCGACTACTACGCCTCATGGAACTCCAACAACGCCAGTCAGAGACGCAGCAGCGATAGCTGCAAGAACAGATTCAGGCCCAAGTCAGCGCCCAACAAAAACAAATGGACGCCCTGACCAGGATCGTGAGCACCATAGCGACGCAACAGAACTCGACGACCGTCATATCCGAGGAAGAAGTGTAAGCCGAAAAGACAAAACATGTGTCCCCCTCCTCCCTGCTCAAGATGACCAAGTTCAAGAAAATGAACCCGTCGGACTTCAACGGTCGAGCAGAGCCTGACGAAGTCATGGGGTGGCTAGTGAAGGTTGAGAATCTGTTCACTCTCCTCAACATCAAGGGGTCCAAGAAAGTCGGGTGCGCAGCGTTACAGCTCAACTTGAGGGCCTACGACTGGTGGGAGGCGAAGAAATAGGAACTCCAAGGGTCCAACCCCAGCACCAAGATCTCGTGGGAGACGTTCAAACGGGCCTTCCTCGAGCAATACATCCCTCGTGCCCTTCGTCGACAGAAGGAAGAGGAATTCATGTCCTTAAAGCAAGGAAACTTGTCCGTTGAAGACTACGATGCGAAGTTCGCAAAGCTAGCGAAGTTTGCTGGGCTTTTCTGCCGAACGCAGAGGCATGGTGCGAGCGCTTCCAGCAAGGCCTGAACGAAGATTTGCGTCGGAACGTCATGAACCAGAGATGCCAGACGTACAGGGAATCATATAACGCCGCTCTTGATATGGAGCGGGTCTTCGGTCGAGCGTCGCAGAAGGGCGGATCAAGCATCCACAACAACTTCAACAAGCGTCCTAACGATGCGAGAGGATCTGGTGCGCCAAAGCGCCAGAACACGATCGAGTATCGGGGGCCTCACCCAGGCGTACGTTGCCATCGCTGCGGCAAGATGGGACATCTGGCGGTCGATTGCCGAGGGGGATGCTTCAAGTGTGGCCAGCTAGGTCACAAGGCGGTAGATTGTCGAATGGGGAGGGCGAACCAACATCCACCAAGGGACGTCCAGAACCAGAACAGGGCACCTCCCGCCCATGGCGCAAACGCGGTGCCCGTGAACCCACAAAATCGCCAAGGGGCGCAAGGCCGAGTCTACGCACTAACGCGGGACGAAGCCTATGCGTCCGACACTGTCGTGACAGGTATACTACTCTATAAAAATATGCCTGCTAAAGTATTGTTCGATTCGGGTGCAACGCATAGTTTTATATCTGCCGACTTTGTAAAAGAAAATGAACTACCTATGCAACTTTTAGATATGAATCTTAGCATTAGCACTCCATCGGGAGTAGATATGCCTGCCACTCATATTTGTAGGGATGGTTACATATGTATCAGAGGGAGGAATCTATCCTTGGAAGTTATCGTCCTCGACGTCAAGGAGTACGATATAATCCTCGACATGGATTGGTTGGGTGCATGCCACGCAACGATCGAGTGCGCAGAGAAGAGAGTTGTGTTCCACCTTCCGGGCAAAACCGAGTTCTCCTATTCGTGCGGAGCAGCATCAAAGTCGGCAATGGTGATATCGGCGATTTCGGCAAGGCGTACGTTACATTCCGGGTGCAGCGGATACCTAGCATTAGTTCGAGACACGAGAACGGAGATTGCAAGCATGGCCCAGACTGAAGTCGTAGCAAAATTTCCTGATGTGTTCCCAGACGAGTTGCCAGGGATGCCGCCGGACCGAGAGATAGAATTCAGCATCGACACCTTCCCGGACACCCGACCGATATCCAAAGCACCCTATCGAATGGCGCCGGCGGAGCTGAAGGAACTGAAGGCACAACTACAAGAGTTACTAGATCGCGGATACATTCGCCCTAGTGTTTCCCCGTGGGGTGCTCCAGTGTTGTTTGTGAGGAAGAAGGATGGATCGATGCGGCTGTGCATCGATTATCGGAAACTCAACAAAGCCACGGTACGAAACAAGTACCCGTTACCGAGAATAGATGATCTGTTTGACCAGCTACAAGGGGCGACGGTGTTTTCCAAGATTGATCTTCGCTCAGGCTACCATCAATTGAAGATCAAGTCCGAAGACGTGCCGAAGTCCGCCTTCCGAACCCGATATGGTCACTACGAATTTCTAGTTATGCCTTTCGGCTTGACCAACGCTCATGCCGCGTTCATGGATCTAATGAACCGGGTGTTTCGACCGTTCATAGACAAATTTTTTGTTGTATTCATCGACGACATTCTCATATATTTGAAGAGCAGGGACGAGCATGTGGAACACTTGAAGACGGTGCTACAGACTTTGCACGAACATCAACTCTACGCCAAGCTAAGCAAGTGCGAGTTCTGGATGAACAGCGTGACATTCCTTGGACACGTTGGCTCAGCAGAAGGCGTGACGGTGGACCCAAAGAAGATTGAAGCAATAGTCGAATGGAAGCGGCCTACCTCAGCAGGCGACATCCGAAGTTTCCTCGGCTTGGCGGGCTACTACCGTAGATTCGTAAAAGATTTTACCAAAATTACGTCGCCTCTGACTCGCCTCACCCAAAAGGGAGTCGCATTCGAGTGGAACGACGCCTGCGAATCGAGCTTCCAAGAGTTGAAGAAACGGCTCATCTCAGCGCCGATCCTTGCACTTCCAGACGGGCCGGAAGGGTTTCAGATATTTAGCAATGCATCGCGGACGGGTTTGGGATGCGTGCTTATGCAAAGGGATAAGGTGATTTCGTTTGCTTCGAGACAATTGAAGCAATACGAGAAGAATTATCCTACACACGATCTTGAGTTAGCGGCTATTGTATTCGCGTTGAAGCTATGGCGGCACTATCTTTATGGTGTAGCTTGCCGCATCTATACGGACCACAAGAGCCTCAAATACATCTTCACTCAACGGGACCTGAACTTACGGCAGCGGCGTTGGCTCGAACTCATCAAAGACTTTGATCTGACTATTGAGTACACGCCAGGTAAGGGGAACGTTGTGGCAGACGTGCTGAGTAGAATATTTGTAGGGTGCTTGTCTATCAACCGTAACATACAGCGAGACTTGGCGGAGATCGGTATCGAACTCCGAATCCGTTACCGTGGAGCACGATTGGCCCAATTGCACCTTGAGTCGAGCCTGCACAACAAAATAAAGACCGCACAGGAGGACGACCTATTCCTGAAGAAGATGCGCGAGCTAATTTCGACGGGAAAGGCGACCGACTTTGTGGTGGACGAGGACGGAATGACGCGGATGAAGGGGAGGATATGCGTGCCGGACCTTGCTAAACTTAGAAAGGAGATTCTGACGAAGGCCCATTATGCGAAGTACTCGTTGCACCCCGGGAGTACCAAAATGTATAAGGACCTGCGCACGACCTTTTGGTGGCACGGCATGAAGAAAGACGTGGCGACATTTGTGTCACAGTGTATGGCCTGTCAACGGGTGAAGGCCGAGCATCAAAGACCAGGCGGGGAGCTACAGAACCTCGATATTCCAGTGTGGAAATGGACCGACATCTCTATGGATTTTATCATGGGCCTTCCGAAGACGTCGCGGGGGAATGATGCGATTTGGGTCATTGTCGATCGTTTGACCAAATCCGCTCATTTCATCGCTATTAAAACATCATGGAGCGTCGATCGGTTAGCTCAGATTTATCTCGACGAGATCGTCAGACTGCACGGGGTAACGGCCACGATCATTTCGGACAGAGACGGGCAATTCTTATCACGTTTCTGGACGAGTCTACAGGCGGCGCTGGGCACTAAGTTGAACCTTAGCTCCGCGTAACATCCGCAAACCGATGGCCAGACAGAAAGAGTGAATCAGATCCTGGAGGATATGCTACGTCTGTGCGCGATAGATTTGAAGACTAGCTGGGACACACACTTGCCGCTCGCGGAGTTCGCATACAACAACAGTTACCAATCGAGCATCCAAATGGCTCCCTACGAGGCGCCTTACGGGAGAAAGTGTCGATCTCCGATTTGCTGGGACGAAGTCGGGGAGCGACAGGTGCTCGGGCCAGAACTAGTCGAACAAGCCGTCGAGAAGGTCCGCATGATTCGAGATAGGCTCCGCATTGCTCAGAGTCGACAAAAGAGTTATGCAGATAATCGTCGACGACCGTTAGAGTTCTTGGTTGGGGACCATGTGTTTCTGAAGGTGACGCCGATGCGGGGCGTCATGCGATTCGGGGTAAAAGGCAAGCTGAGTCCGAGATTCGTTGGGCCCTTCGAGATCCTCGAAAGAGTGGCGACCGTTGCTTACCGGATCGCGCTACCTCCTGTCCTGGCCGAAGTGCACTACGTCTTCCATGTCTCCCAACTTCGAAAGTACGTGCATGACCCAAGTCATGTGGTCAGTTTTGATCAGTTGGAGCTACGCGCCGATCTATCATACTCGGAGAAGCCCGTGCAAATTTTGGACCGTAAAAAAAAGATCCTACGGAGCCGATCGATGTCCTTGGTTCGCGTACTCTGGCGCAACCATTCCATCGAGGAGTCAACGTGGGAGCTAGAGGCGGAGATGAGGGAGAAGTACCCTTCACTTTTCGCCGACGAAGGTCAGACCCTTGTTCTTATGTTTCGGGTCGAAACTTTTTCTTAGTGGTATATTATGTAGTAGTGCTCCGCTCCCGTTGGGGCGAAGCACTATGTAATAGGCTCGTGCCAAGTCAGACATGGTCGGAAACATAGATGGCTAGTCTGACTCGGCGGCGAGTTTGGTATACAAAAACCATGGCATCAATAAAATCGATTTGGACGAGTGATATGAGTACCGTTCCAACTAATGGATCGACTACTGTTGGAATAAGTCCTAGATGCGGTAGGCGGCGTCTTGGCGAAGGAACTCTAAAGGGAGCGACGCAACCCGTCTGCCGTTGGTTTTATTGGTTTTCTTGGCTTTCTGAACGATTTGTTGCGTGGATTTGATAGTGTGCTTTCGCGTCGATTTCTGAATGCGTCTTTGGGAATTTCGAAGAAAGGATTGAAGGGTTCTAATTCGATGCTCGTGCCATTGCAGGAGTTCGTGTAACTGACGCTTGACCGTCGTGAAGCGTTCTCCTACTCTCGACGCAATCTCCTTAGGTGGGTGGTTCTTCGGCCCCTTCTTTTTTACTCCTTCCCGCCAACTAAATTTTTAAAGTTCAACGTTCAAATCGATGATGCTAACGGGATGTATGCTTGCCACTAAGATTAAGAGCTCGGGATAATATATCAAACTAGAAAAGTTAACTCTGAATCGATAAGTTCACACTAAGTAGAGAAAAGATAAAGTTCTAAGAAAGAGATATAATATATTTCATGCCATGCAAAATACAACTATGAAAACCTTAGTGGTGGTACATTATGCCTCGGAGAATTTGGTGCCTACGAGATACTAAATCAGAACGTACGGTTTCGGGGGAAAGGACCCTTGCGCGAGTAGAAATGAGTATGTGAATTAATAATGGTTACGCTATGCAATTCACTTCATACATATTAAACTGTTCATACATTCGCATGGTCAAGGACGACTTGTGCACAAGGTGAGCTTTCCTCGAGACGGTACCCGGGGCCCTGGGACCGAATCGGCCTAGGAGGAAATTATAAAAATCGTGCTTCGGCGCGAGGCATTGCGAGACCTCCAGTTAGGCTCGCTACCTGGACTGGAGGGCGCGTCGCAAGGCTACGTAATCGTCCTTTATGGTGTCGATATCACCAATGACCGCATATAGGATAGACTGCATGCTCACCTATTGTCTTGTGCAGGTAGTAAGTATCATGTATATTTTGTGCAGGAAAGGAGCACGGCCGTGGTAAGGATGCCTTTAAAATTGGTTATGTTGTTATCGTTTAAAACGTGCCTTCGATATGAACTATAACTCATATAGTTCTAAATAGAAAGATCACTTCGTATGCCTGAATCCTTAATAAGCAGTGTCAGTTTAGACGAGTGGGTTCGTCCCATCCACTAGCAAGTGTGCTAACCCCCAACTCCCCAGGTAACGAGCGTGCTGCGGGAGCTCGAGACTAAGCTGGAGCTGAAGAACGGGAGGCGGCACGAAGCTCTCCTATTTTGAAGTATTTTGATGTCCAATTCAGACCGAAGGCTTTTGTTCAAATGTATAAAGGGGCATAAATGTATGGAACGCCGTGGATTATTTCAAGGCGAGCTTGTCGATAAGTTTTCTTTTGTGTTTCAAAGATGTAGCCGCAATGGCATATGTAATGTACAAATGACCTTGCACATATTTTGCAAGCTTATGAATGAAAAGCTAAATTTCTTCCTATGCTATATTTTTAACTCTCTGCACTGTTTAATTTCAACGCGTCGAGTCAAAAAAAATTTTCCAATTACACATCCTTGCCTTGTGTAAGTCCATTCAGACTTGCACGGCATCACGTCCCGACCCGTGAGGATCGATTTATATCGAGTCAAGGCGATGGCGACCGATTCGGCGAGTCGGGACGTGACACATCAGTCCTCCAGAGAATCATGGATTGTAAGTACCAATCTATTTCTCTTGTGTTCATGTTTTGAATTTAACGTATTGGTGATAAGTTTTTGGATGTGTTCCTTAAGTCCTCGATGTTCATTAATTTCCCTCTCTGTGTCAGATTCCTCAGAGTTGTAGTTCGATTGCATAGGCACTTCATATTGATCGAACATTTGAAGTTGACACAGAGGTGAGTGTTCGAAGTAGGGTCTCCAAAGTCTGGATTAGTTCTTTTGTGATATATTCTATGTATCAGTCATGCTTCTTACTGTAACCATCATCTTATAAGTAAATTTGGTATTTTTATTTAAATGCTTGTGGGTAAATCAATTTGGTTCTGAAGTTCTTTAAGAATATAGGTTAAATTACTGAGGATATATCAGCCATTTGTCCATACGTAGGACTGAGATATATCAGCCATATGTAGGACTGAGATATGTCAGCCATATGTAGGACTGAGATATATCAGCCATATGTAGGACTGAGATGTATCAGCCATATGTTGGACTAGAGATGAAATGAATGGGTGTAGTACTGAACTTTGAGAGTATGTCTGAATGTTTAGTTATCCATGTTAACAGAAGCAAGGGCAGGAATAAGAGAGGTCGAGATTGGAGTATTTTGGTTGGTATTTTTCCATAGGAACTTGTTAGCTATTTAACTGATGATTTTGGGGAAAGGTTGCTTTCTGATGAAATGCCATGATTGGATTGACTGATAGGATTAAATTGGATTGACTCGAGTTGGCTAGTGGCACAGGACTGATATGTAAGTACCTGTATGAGAGACTGAGATATATCAGCCTTACCTGAACTGGCTGTATCAGTCTTACTTGGGACTGATTTCCACCTAAACTTTGAGTGACTAATTAGAGTTTTACCATTATGTTAAAGTTCAGTCACTTTAATTTGACATTAGGATGTTACTAACTGAGTTCAGCTCATTTTTTATTATTCAAGTGATTGCAATAGATTATGGTGGGGGTCACTTTAGATTACAGGAATAGATGTTGCAGTCCTTTGGAAACCTAGAATTGGTGTATAAACTGTAGCATAGTCACTTGGAGTAAGGAGCAGGAATCTGGTACATGTGAACCATTCCTGGATGATTCAGATTCTGGTGCCAAACCTTACACCTCTCTCATATTCAGGTTCATGTTGGCCATGTTTGGGAGTTTAGATTTAATGCCTTTCTCTAAACAGGGTTCTCACCTAAACCAAGTGTTGGTCACCTATTCCCTGATTTTGAATGGACTTGTATGTACAGTGTATTTTGGTTTGGGACTGTTTAATAGCAGTTCTATTCATATTGTTACTTGAGGTATTGAATGAAGAACAACCACTAAAGGAATTTACATATTTGAACCTTACCTGAAGGGTTAGGTTGGTTGTGACTTTGACATTTAAGAAGGGTAGGACCTGTCACTTTTGGATCAATTTATGTAACTTCAGATTTGATATAAGGAGTCTTTTGATTGAACACTAAGTCTTATATCCTTCTAAGGTCCTGTTCCATATTAAACTTGTGTTTAGATTAATGTGTAGATAGAAAACTAAATTGTAAGAGAGATTTTAAGTAGAGAATTTAACTAATAGTTAACCATGAATAGAATTGTTTGATAACCAAATTAGAGTTAGTTAAGTTTTTAATCAACTTGTAAATCATCTAAACAGGAAGATATCCAGCTGTACATCCTACACTTGATCACCCTGAGCAAGGCAAGTATACTCCTTGGACTTGTCCATTTTTTCATGTCTTGTATATTTACTCTTGTATCTCCTTGTTGACACGATATATCACGAGATTGTCTTGTATCATGTTTTTTTGAGTTTACTTGTGTCTGGGAGGGGAAATACTACATATGTGTGATCAAACCCGAGTTACTATTCTGGTGAATAGCTTAGGTCCCACATCGTGCATGCGGGATCGAAGTCGTACCATTTCATGTTTTCTGAATCTACCCAAGCCGATCACACACTCTGGATGTATTTCGATATATTGCATACGTCAGGTTCATTGTGTACTTCATGTTCAGGACTCATTTCATGTTTTCTGTATTTACTTTTCAGTATTCATGTTCAGGTTTCATGTCATGTTCTCATTTCTCGTATTTCTATATTTTTCTGTATTTATTTTCATACCATGATGTTCATGTTCATTTCCTTGGATATACTTAGCTCCGCTCCTGACTAGGATATGTTGCAGGTGAGTTGGAGGCTATCTATGACACTTATTACGGGCAGGAGCTGTCACGCCCCGAGTCGACAAACCGTTCGTCCCCGGTCTTATTTTGCCGATTCGATCATCCTCGCTAAGGCGTGATGCCGTACGAGTCTTGAATTGCACTCGTACAAGGTAAGAACATTACGTTGCTTTTCATATTAATACGCCAAGTTGAAACTTCACAAATCACATCAGAATATAAGATGTAGTATAGGAAAATAGAAATTTGCTTTTCATTCATAGCTTGCAACGAAGTGCAAGTCATAATTACATTGGATGCCGTTGCGGCTACATTGATTGAAAACAGAAAGAAGTACATTCGACAAGCTGCCTGAACTAACGCTTGCCATCCCATACATTCGTCCCTTTATACATAAGCCATCGATTGAATTGGCTTCAAAATACTTCAGCATAGGAAGAGCTTCAAAACGTCTCTCCGCACTTCAGCTTTAGTTTAGTTTAGAGCGCCCGCCGCACCTGAGAAAATTGGGGGAGGGGATAAGCACACTTGCTAAGTGGACGAGACGAACCCACTCGTCTAAACCGACTCTGATTGTTAAGGTAGTCATGCTTTAGAGTTGTCTTTATATTTAGAACTAAATGAATTCAGTTCATATCGATAGCCATCTTTGAGTAATAAAGCATACAGTAAAATATAGCAGTTTATCATATTTCTTACCACGACCGTGCTCGTCCCTGCATGAAAATAGAGATAATATTTATACCTGCATAAGACAATAGGTGAGCATGCTACTATCTTATATGCGCGGTCATTGATGTTACACATCAAGTGGGACTATCTCAACGGCATTTCGGCCCGTTCAGTCTAGGTTGCAAGCCTGACTGACGGTCCCGCAATGCATCAGTACCGAAGCACGATTATTTATTCTCCCTAGGTCGATTCAATTTCGATGCCCCGGATATCGATTCGAGGAAAAATCAACTTGTGCACAAGCTGTCCATGACCATGTCAATGCATGAACAGTTTAATATATGCAACAGTTTTGTATAGCGTAGACAGTATTGAACGGCATTATCATTTTCCTCCAACTCATGCAAAGATTCATTTTTTCCAAAGCCGTACTCCCGATTTAGCATCCCGTAGGCACCAAATTGTCCGAGACATCATGACCCACGATCGACGTTTTATATTATTTTGCAGCACATGAAATAATATATCTTTTTACTAGAACCTTAAACTTTCTGGTCTATGTGAGAAACTTGCATTTTTTTAGAGTAGATTACTCTAAATCGATACATTTCTTTCGATTTCTTGACCTTAGTGGATTGGCGTGCAATTAACTTGGCATCGTTCGATTTGAATGAATTCGAGGCAAGGAATTTGTTTGCGGAACAGAGTAGAAAAGAATGGGCCAAATCACCCACCGATTACTTTGCTCGTGCCGATCGTCGAAGCGCTTCGCAACGTCAAGCTTTAGTTATGCGAGCTCCTGCAATGGCACCAATACTTTGTTAGAATTTCTTCTTTTCCCCTCGCTTCGAAATTTGTAATTTTTATCCAGAAAAACGACGCGAAAGCACTTCATCAAACCCAGCGGCAAAAGCTCCAAAAAACCATACAGTGGTCCGGTCCCGTCGAAGGGACTCTTATATAGAGCTCACTCGTCGAGACGCAGCCCGCTGCATCTAGGACTTATTCCAACAGAAGTTCCATTAGTTGGATCGATTTTCGTAACATCCGTCCAAATCGATTTTGATCGATACCGCAAGGTGTTATCATTTACAAGCTTAGCGATCGAGTGAGATGGCCATCTAAGTTCCCTGTTGATCTGGCTCGGCACAAGCATATTATGAAGTCCGTCGTCTATCGAAAATGGGACGCTACATAATATACCACTAAGAAAAAGTTTCGTCCAGAAACTTAAGAAAAAGGGTCTGACCTTAATTTAGACAAACAACACAGGGTATTTCTCTTTCATCTCTTCCTCCATCTCCGACGTCGGCTCTTCAACTGAATGATTCCGCCAAAGCACGCGGACCAAGGACATCGACCGATTTCGTAGCACCTTCTCCTTGCGGTCCAAAATTTGAATAGGCTCCTCCGAGTAAGACAAGTCAGTACGTAGCTCCAACTGATCGAAGCTAACCACGTGACTTGGATCGTGCATGTATTTTCTAAGTTATGAAACGTGGAAAACAACGTGCACATCAGCCAAGACAGGAGGTAGTGCGATCCGATAAGCAACCGTTGCTACTCGCTCGATGATCTCGAAGGGGCCTACAAATCTCAGATTCAACTTGCCTTTAACGCCGAACCGCATCACACCGCGCATGGGCGTTACTTTCAGAAACACATGGTCTCCAACCAAGAATTTTAGTGGTCATCGACGAAGACCTGCATAGCTCTTTTGTCGACTTTGCGCGATACGGAGTCTATCTTGAATCAAACGGACCTTTTCGACGGCCTGCTCCACTTGTTCTGGTCCAAGCACTTGTCGCTCTCCGACTTCGTCCCAGCATATTGGCGAACAAAACTTTTTCTCGTAGAGCGCTTCATATGGAGCCATCTGGATGCTCGACTGATAACTGTTGTTATACGCAAACTCCGAAAGCAACAAATGCGTATCTCAACTAGTCTTTAGGTCGATCGCACACAGACGCAACATATCTTCTAAGATTTGATTTACCCTCTCCGTCTGACCGTCTATTTGGGGATGGTACGCAGAACTAAAGTTTAGTTTGTTCCCCATTGCCGCTTGTAGGCTCGTCCAAAAATGTGATAGGAATTGCGATAAAGTGAGACGACTTGGTCAATCTATCAACAATGGCCCAAATCGTATCATTCCCCCGCGACGTCTTCGGAAAACCCACAATAAAATCCATCGAGATATTGTCCTACTTCCACTAGGGAATGGTGAGGTTCTGTCGCTCTTCGCCTGGCCTTTAGTGTTCCGCCTTTACTTGCTGACACGCCATGCACTGCGACACGAATGTAGCCACGTCTTTTTTCATGTCGTACCACCAAAAGTTTGTGCGCAAGTCCTTGTACATCTTGGTGCTTCCAGGATGTAACGAGTACTTCGTATAGTGTGCTTCCGTCAGAATTTCTTTTCTGAGTTTGGCAGTTTCAGGAATGCAGAGCCTTCCTTTTAGTCGCATCGTCCCGTCTCTGTCTTCCGCAAAGTCAGTCGCCCTTCCTGTTGAAATCATCTCGCGCATCTTCTTCAGGAATGAGTCGTCCTCATGTGCGGCCTTTATCTTGCTAATCAGGCTCGATCCTAACTTCAACTGAGCTAGGTGCAGGTGTCGATACTCAATTTCGAGTTCGATACCCATCGCTTCAAGGTCTCGCTGTCACGATCCGCTACCCAAATTGTTGGGCCGGGCCGAGTCATGTCCAGTCTACGCTTGAGATAAAGTGTAGTAAACTTTTCTAAAGACAAATAAGATAAGACCAAAGTGTGCTAACAGTTCTATATGTAATAGTGAGTCAGAATATATCCAAACACAAAATCATCTCGTATATAAATATGTTTCCAAGTACATAGGCAAGACATAAAATTGGATACAGGTCCAGTATCAAAATACACAGTCTAACAACATGACTACTCTCAGAAGTCCCGAGCAACTACACAAACTAGACGAGACATCCTCGTAAGATAAAGTCGGATCCTCGATGGCAACTCCATAATAGGAATCACATAGCAACTCCTCCTCTGTAAGTATACCTACAAAGTTTATCCTGTCAGGACGGGAGCAAGTACAGATTCTAGCAAACTAAATATACGAAACATGAAATGAACAGGAGTGTAATAAACAGGAATCATGTTATATCATAATCTATCATGGCAAGGATACATATGTCATAGAGACAGATGTATATGTAATATTTAAAACTGTAGCAGGTACGTGATCGTTAATAGGTGTATAATGTGCAGGGGCACATAATGAAATATATTTTCGTACAAGTGATACGGCGATAGATGTACATACGCACAAATCCGCTTTGAGATAAAGGCCTACGGCGCAGTAACATATAAAATGAAACTTTGCTCGAGTACGGTAGAGAGGGCATGATCACGTACTCAACTATCAGTTTCCCCATAATCAAGATTCTAAACATGTGAGAGATACAAGAATATCATAAAACATGGTGGATACTGAAAGCAGTATAAAGCTTGTGAAACATGTAAAGAGACATGACTTGCAGTTTTAGATATCGGTATTTTAGCATGGTTTATACACAAATCATTATATGATGTAAATAAAGTTTGTAGAGGTACTTGTCTCTAGCAAGGCAAGGTAGTGAAGGAAATGCTATAGATATCAGGTGTCTTGTCACTGTAAAAATAATACATAAACTTAGTTTTCATAGTAAGTTAAACACTAGAATACTAGTGTACGACACGACTTTCTGACTAGACATCTAGCCAAATGGTGAACTTTAGCATAGGAGGCCAATGTGGGATGACACAATACCTAAACTAACTTTCTAGGGCCTTTACACTATGGTAGGGTGAGGTCCAATACTACAATATCCCAAAATCACATAATACATCGTAAGTCGTAATTAATCAATAATTAAATCAGACTTTACACTGTGTTCCAACAATTTTTAACATAGACACTCATTTATACATAAAATAAACTACCAGAATGATCTCTTTCTCTCTCCGACTCTTACCTATTCATCTAAAGAAGCAGAGGCACAGAGAAGAAGAACTCTTTCTCTCTCCGACTCTTACCTATTTATAGGGCATGGTCGCACGCGTGAACAGATGACGTGTGATCTCAGCCGTCGCCTCGGGTTCTGTGCAAGGATAGCAGCAAATAAAACCAAAAGATCATCATTAATCTTTTCGGTTACCGAGGCACCATCATCATTAACTGAGAAGAGCATGCGCCCGAACAGGCATGCGCCCAGAAATCATGCGCCCTGACCTCCATGCTTCTTATTCAAAGTATTCCAAAACTTACTCAAAAGTTTTGAAAACTTTGAAGGGGGTCTTGTAGAAGCATGGAATTTCACAACCAGAAAGCCCATGCGCCAGACACTACATGCGCCAGAACTCAGATGAAGAACTTCACAGCAAAGTCAATAACTATAGACATTTGAAGAAGGACTTTTTATTTATATATAAAAGTCTATTACATGTCTAGAAAAGGTTGTACAAAGGAGAATTCCTTCAAAGGAAAGAGCCTAAGTCTACAGCCAGCGGCCATCATGCGCCTTCAGATAAGCGCAGCAACCACCATGCGTCTCCAGATAGGCGCAGCATCACTATGCGCCACCAATGAGGCGCAGCAGATATCATGCGCCTCCATCCAGGCGCATCCCATCATCTCTTCAGCACCTCAGTTATGTGCATCCCTTCAGCCAAATTCTTCCAGCCAGGCTCACCTGGCCGAGCAGAGCCCAGTTATGTGCCGCTCTTCCAACCAGGCTCGCCCGATAAATGCTTCGACACAAAGCATTTAACCCTCTGGCTGGAACCAAGGAAGAGAAGAGCACCGCAAATGCTGTGGCCAGGGGAGGCTTCGAAAGATCCTCCAAAGCCGAAGGAAGACCGTGATCGAAACCATGGCTAAAGGAGCAGCTTTCGACACGATCAAAGTGGGGAAACCCCACTTTACAGGAAGAGAGAGCCTTGCACCGCCATTCCGATCTACGGTTCTTCCGGAATAACGGAGACGAGGCTCGAGCATCCTTATCTTTGGATGCAACAGGCACCTTCCGCCTGCCTCAGAAGCCCTCGACTCCGTCTTTTGGATGTAACAGTCACCTTCAAGTGCATCAAAGACAACACAGCGTCTCATCTTCAACCTCGGGAGCACTTCGTCAGCAGAATGCACCCGTATGTTCAAATTCATATTGGAAGTACGTGAGGGAATGAGAAGCAAATCTTCTCTCCATGCCACTATTTATAGGCCGGGCAGATCAAACCCACGCGCCAAGTGGATGGCCCTCCGAATTCCGTGCAATGAATTTACATTAAATGGATGAACCGGACGCCTCGAATTCAGCCAAACGGCTATTTATAGCACTCGAAGAGCGAGACAGCCGCATCATTAAAAGACATGTCCGATGCGCCAGCCAGACAGCGCATCACACGAACGTGCCTTTCGGCGTCAGGCGCATCATACAGACGCGCCCTACAGTACTCGGCACATTATAGAGGATGCGCCCCCACACATCTCCATACCGAGTGGAACGCCAACCGACGTGCCCACTCAGCTGTCCATCGAACGTCACCAACATTAAATGCTGAACTGACAGAGTTGGCAGCACGCCTCCCAAAGTCTGAACAAGTGACAGCTTTTTCAGAGAACGAAGCATCGGCAACGTCAGCATCATCATGACTCCGACGGCTACTGCCACGTGGCCATCCGCATGCGCCTCTACGGCCATGCGTCCATCCGCATGCGCCTCTACGGCCATGCGTCCACCCGCATGCGCCTCTACGGCCATGCGTCCAAATCCGCATGCGTCTCTACGACCATGCGTCCAAACCCGCATGCGCCTCTACAGCCATGCGTCCAAACCCGCATGCGCCTCTACGGCCATGCGTCCAAATCAGCATGCGCCTCAAAAGCCATGCGCCTCAGACTGCTCTCTGATCCCAAAAGACAGAAGGAAAGTCGCCTGCATGCGCCTCAAAAGCCATGCGCCCCAAATGGTTTGTAACTCCTAAAGGTTATGAGCCGCAGCCTCCTCCTACGCCCAATCTAAGGCACAGCCCACCAGATCACTCCTCTCCACCAAATCCGAGATCTTCGAACCATGAGTCGACGACACGTGTCTTTTGACTCAACTCGTCCAAGATTTCAGCAACGGAAAGATCTTCTTCCTGCTACGTGCCGGCTCACAACAGCAGTATGAAGAGTTCTCCCCCTCGATCAGGGTGCAGCATCCATGCGCCTCCATCAGCAACCTCCACGTGGCATCCCCACACCAGCGCATCCTACATGCGCGCATGAGCAGCCAGCCTGCAAAACTATAAATAGAAGGGTCATCTCCTTCACACACACACAGAGACTCAGAACAGAAGACTCACAAAAAAGAATCCACAACAGAGAATCACCAGAGAGGCAGCTCTAGACACTCAACGTCTTACTCCTCTCAGCAAGCTCCAGCACCCAGAGCAATCAACACCTTCAGAGAACCGATAACCGCCGTCAGCCGGTCAACGGAGTCAACGCATTACCACTCGCTCCATTGGCACTAAGGACCCAGCTTAAACAAAAGTGTACTCCTAGGACTACATCTAAGTCCTATATTGTATCACTGTTCTGTTTGTATTAAGATTTCAATCAAAACAATTTTAATGGCAAACAAGCTGGCGACTCTGCTGGGGACCTCTTTCTCCTCTACCGAGAAAGTCGTGTCACAGGCCGACGACGTGAAGGTGGGCTCCTCCCACAAGACGCTGGTAGTGCGCCTTAATCAACAGGCGTACGAGGAGTTCATTTCTGAAGGAAGTGCGAGTCCTTCGAAGCGGCTGTCGAAGCCGAAGAAGACCCGTCAGTCTGGGTGTGCAAAGTCGACGCCTCGGGCACCACCGTTGAAGGGGATGCGCCCGTCCAGCCTTTCCTTCCTGTTGACGTCCTCAGCAGTCAAGGTGCGCCCGCTGATGCAGCGCATCTCTCGGAGAAGCGTGCGGCTGACCACGTTCCCCAGCCATCTTCCTCTCAGGCGAGGAAGATACGTCGACGGAGCAGGGGCGCAGCCAATTCCCCGCGCATTACTTCTGATGCGCCACAAAGAGCCTCTGTCTTTGACAGACTCACTCGCTGTAACGGCGAGGAGAATTTGGATGCTGAGTACTATGCGCCCCTGCGGGCTGGTACGAAGAAATCCAAGGCGGCACGGGCCATGCGCCACAAACGTGCTATGCCAGCAGCCGGCCAGAGGCACGCGCTTACAATCACGCGCGCTGCCGATGGCAAGCTGTACAAGGTTGACTCAAGTGCTCCTGCACCGACAACGAGTCGACCTTCAAAGTCCTCATCTCACTTGGGCGCATTCACTGCGTGCACAACCAAGCCGAGAGAGGCAAACTCAGTGGTCTTGAACTCCCGCGCCTCCTCTGGTTGTGCGTTTGAGGTCCGTTCAAGTCACTTCAAATGCTGTGGTTCCCCCACTACTGATCGTGATGCCTGCTTGGTATTAGATCAGGGGGCGCAGCACTCACCCGACCACCCCGGCGCTTGGCCCTGCCATGCGCCTGAGAGGGGTGTGAGGGTAGCACTCTCCTCCAACGACTTACGCAACGTGATCACTCACAAGCGCCGGTCAGGAGAGTTGACCAACAAGCACGATGCGTCTCTCACGGGGCACACTTGTGCAGTGGTCACCATCAACTGCTGTTGCAAGTCGGCAGTACCGCCAAAGCAGTCGGTCTTCCAACGGCTACAATCATCGACACCCCTCCGACATCGCCTTGGGACAAAGGTGTCAGCAGAAGAGGAACTAAAGATTGCGTCATGCAACGTGATCTCCAATTCCTCATCTGTCCGGAAGACGACTGCCAATTCCTCGTCTTCATCTAAAAGCCAGTCGAGGAAAACCAAGGCAGCTGTCACAACCTCTGGGGTGTTCGAAGGCACTCGGTCAAGGAAGAAGTCCTTGGAGGAAGCTGGGGGTAGCCAGACCCTTGTTCAGCCTCCTTCCGAAGACGAAGATGTCCAAAGCACAGCTGCGGCGGATCTTCATCAAAGCGAAGATGGCCTCCCTGAAGCCCCTCAAAATGATGATGTCCTCCAAGACACCGCCGGGGGTAGTGCTGAAAATGAAGAGGCCCTTCAAGACAGAGCTGAGGGCAGTCAGGCCCTTGCAGATGCGTCTGTCGAAGACGAACTCCAGAATGTGGCTGGGGGTGGCCAAACACCAGGAGAAGTAACTCCCCCACATGAGAGTGAGGCTGAGAGCGAAGCCTCAACTAATCCATCCACTTCCGGCCGTGTCATGACAGTATACATGACCAGGGGTGATCTTGAGGCTGATACGCCGCCACAGGACATTGTCCAGCGCATAGACTCGTTAGAGGGAGGACTCAAAACCCTCTCTGCCTCAATGCAAGCACTGACTCAAGCAGTGTTTGAGATGCGGTCGGCCTTGATCAGGACACCTTCAAATGGTCCCGACCCAGGAGCTAATGGAGAGTCGAGTGTGCCCCTCCAGCGGACACCCTCAGACACAGAAGCACCCCGGACATCGGAGCCCTCAAACGCTCCACTCCAGGTGGTACCTCCTTCCCCGGCTCCTAGCTCCACGGAGGACGTGGTCGAAATGATCAAAGATCTGCGGGAGCGCTTCGAGTCCAAGAACAGGCAGGAGGAACGCCAGAAGATGGGCATTCCCCAGCCTTATCCACTTGAGTGGAACAAGGTGGTTTATCCCCCAAAGTATAAACCACAGACACTCACGCCGTATGACGGGAAGGACTTTCCACGACGGTACTTGACGTACTTCCAGTCGCAGACAGGGCATCTTCCGAAGGAGGACGCGCTCCTCACCAGCATCTTTGTTGGGGCCCTGAAAGGGGGTGGCGTATGACTGGTACTGCAGCCTCCCCGATAATTCCATATCGTCCTTCGACGACCTGACACGCCTCTTCCTCGACCGCTTCTACGACGGTGGGAAGGACATGACGATGGCGTCTCTCATTGAGATACGCCAGAAGGACAAAGAAACGGTTCGGGCATTCATCGAACGCTTCCGTCAGGCCTACTTCAGGTTACCTCCAGGCATGCCAGAACATGCGCTTCTCTCCGCTTGCAGTATGAACATGCTACCTGCAGTAAAGCTCTGGCTTAACTCTACTCCCCCTTCCGATTGGAGCTCCCTAATCATTGAAGCTGAAGCTGCAGAGAAGAAGGCGGCCAATGCACGTCTTCTGGGTGTTAGCTTCCCCGCCTTTGACGATAAGGGGAAAAATTCTGCAACCAACAATTCCGGACGAGAAACAAAGGGGAAACAGGCATTGACAGTTAATACCTCGAAGGGCGCATCTGCGCCTACTCAAAAGCCTCCATTGGCACCGAGACCCAAGGAGGTTTATTCATTCAATGATGACGACACCCTGCAACTCTTTGAGATACTGAAGCAGGGTGACAAGATCAAGCTTCCGGACCCGAAGCGGCCCGATGAAATCGGGAAGGTGGACAACCCAAGGTACTGTCACTACCATCGGTTTGTCGGACACCCGACTAAGGACTGCTACGTCCTCAAAAATTACATCCAGCGCATGATCAATGCGGATGTAATTTCCGTCGATTACGAAGAGAAGACGGTGTCAGCTAATGTGGTGTCACTACAATTCGGCACCTTGCCGCCGACTACCACACAAGATGGCGTCGTCCCCATCCCTAAGGCGATAATGGAGGTGGTGAATTTGCCACCCACCCGTGACAATGTGAGTGGACTTGTCCCACTCACCACATCTCGAGGAGAGGTCCTCTGGGTTCATCCAGACCTCGTCTCCGAGGTAACTCAACCGGAGGTACGCCCTACCTCCAAAGCAAAAGGCAGGAAGATCAAGTCTTGCCGCACGGTCTCTTCTTCAACAGAAGAGGCGCTTCCTGTGCAGACGCGTGCACAACAGAACTCCCAGCCCGGTGAAGCTGCCGCCGAAGTGGTGCCTCCTGGCACCATCCCTGAGGAGGGTCCATCCAAGCCCTCAGCAGCCAATAAACAAAAGCAAGTGGAGGCCCGTTTCGACAGACCTCTGGGAAAGAAAATGCTTCGGGGCT
>JANAVB010026178.1:5000-43401 GCA_029216955.1 Iris pallida
GATGAGAGATGTTTCTTCTTCTTAGGTTGGAATGTATTGTGCAAGTTCCCTTGTAGTTCTTGCGCAATATATGGTCACTGATTCTAGAGAAGGTTCGCTACCTTCTCATTAGAATCCTGTGCAGTGACGTGTCCTATTTGGATCCATTCTTCCAGTTGGGGTAGGGGGAGTAGTAGTGTATGCCTGTGATCATATCCCCTTGTATTCTTGAACAATGTGAGTCATATACCGTACTTATGACTTGCCAGGACAGTTCTTGACAGGTACCCAAGCCGATCACAAGTTGAAACTATTACTCACACACATTGGATATAAAGCTTACCTTGATTTGTGTACATACCATGATTCAGTTCTATTCTCTTGTTCTAGCTCTAGCTCTATAGCTTACCATGCCATGATACATATATGTACACTCCATGATTCATTATATATGCTCTATTTACAGTCTTATAACTTTTATTCTATCTTAAGATCAGTTATGAGATATATGTACTCGTTCCATCCTGATCGGATATGTTGACAAAATATTACAGATGCTGATGAGAGGGATTGCAGTACCTACTACGGTCCGGACGACTTAGTGGGCTTAGACTTGGAGACCTTGGTCCAGCAGGGCTTAGCTCCGTCTGACGAAACTTTACCTATTGCAAAGTTAGAGTAGGTCTTTTGTACTGGACCTTGTCTCCAGTTACTTTTGAGACTGTATTATATTTTGGATTATATTAGAGACTTGGACTTGTATATTATTTGTGTTTGGACTTGACAGGTTATATTTTATCGTCTTGTTGTCTTTATCTTTCAGTCTTTACTTTATCATCTTAGAGTTGTGATTGAGCACTCATATATATTCATTGCTTGTCCTCCGTTCGGAGTTGACCATATTCTCGACAGGTTTTTGATATATATATAAACTGTTGTTAGAGTAGAAAACCCACAGCGTTCTACGCCATTTTTACGATGAGGGCTGGGCGTTGTTACGCACACGTGCCCTTACAGTGGGTGCGGGTCGTGACACATTTTTAGTGGTGGCCCACGCAGGTCCTGAAGTCACAATTAGTGCAATGTCGTAGCGGTACTCGTCTTAGAGTGTTGACTACGAGCCTGTGTTACACATAGGAGGTAGTAGACTAAGAGTACTCAATCACAGTAGGATCTTTCCTTGCTTATCTTGCTTACCGTCTTTGATATTGATTTACTGTTTTCTAGCTGTCCTCCTTTGATATAATCCTTCATGTTCCATATTGATATCTTCTTTTCAATCTGTCTCCAAGATGGTTATGACTCATTCTCCCGGTAAGGAGCACGGGAAGACGGAGAGGTCTGCTACCTCGGGCGGATAGGCTCCGGTCACTTTCCCTGCAGATGGGACTTCAGTAGGGGCCTTCGGGGGTACTCCTCCAGCGCTCTCGATGACCGTCCCTGGGGTCATTGCGGGTGCTTTTCCTGCAGTACCAGGGGCTACGACAGGAGCTGTCGGGGGCGTTCTTCCTCCTCCTCAGCAGGGGACTCCTCCGGTGATGGGAGCTATTCCTCCGTTGCCTTCTCTGCCCACAGACATGGGGCAGATGCTCATATTTTTTCAGCAGGTGATGGAGTCCCAGCGGGCCCAACACGAGGCTTAGATGAGGCAGACAGAGGCCATGCGCCAGGGTATAGAGGATGCACACAGGTTGGCTCTGGCGGCAGTGGAGCGTGGGGCTCCACAGAGGGAGCTGCAGCAGCAGTAAAAGATTGGGGACATCCAGGCTTTCAAGAAGTTGGGTCCGAGAGATTTCAAGGGGACCGAAGGCATCATATATGCTGATGACTGGCTCGAGGATATCGAGCGTCAGATGAGGGCCTCCCGCCTGGCAAACGACCTGAAGGTCGAGACGGTTGGGTTGTAGTTGTTAGATGTTGCCCGGACATGGTTCCGGAACGAGCCGGCTCTTGCAGGAGAGGGCCACACTTGGGCTGAGTTTCGGGCCCTGTTCAGAGAGAAGTTCTTTTTCCCCACAGATAAGATCGGCCTAGTACGGCAGTTTCAGAACCTGCAGCAGGGCGGTTTGACTGTGGAGGAGTATGCGGCGGAGTTCGGACGGCTGAGCCGATACGGCGAGTACATGGTGAGCGACCCGGTGATCCGAGTAGAGCGCTTCCGGGAGGGATTGACATGGGATATCAAGATCCTGATCCCTTCCTTCTATGCGACATATGCAGAGGTTTATGCGGAGGCTCGGAAGGTGGAGAGAGAGTGGGGCTTGAAGCTGAAGAGGGATCGTGATTTGTTTTCGAGGGCCAGTAGCAGCGCGGGGGCTGCTAAGCGCCCTCAGCTTCAGCATCATCAGTAGCAGGTACAGGCCAGAGCATCTGTCCAGAGGGTTCAGCAGCGTCCGGGGCAGGACGATCCACCGTGCCACTTCTGCAAGAAGCCCGGTCACCTCTTTGAGTTCTGCAGGAGGAGGCTGGGGCTGTGTCTCTTTTTCGGTGCCGCTGGGCATCAGATACGGGAGTGTCCCAAGAACTCTCGTGCCACTGGAGCAGCTCAGAGGGCACCTATTCAGAGGGTACCAGCTAGTGTGCCGGTAGTTCAGCAGCGGGGTCCCCTTCCGACCCAGCAGCAGCAGTTTGTTCAGCACCGCCGGCAGAGGGGTGGTCAAGGTAGAGCCTTTGCTCTTGCAGCCGAGGAGATGGAGCCTATTGCGGATGTTGTCGCAGGTTCTATTCTGCTTGATTCTTTTCCAGCTTTGGCCTTATTTGATTCTGGTGCTACGTGCAGCTTTGTGTCTGTTTCTTTTGCTCTTAGGCACAATATTATTGCTGAGTATCTTGGTAGGACTTGCAAGATTATGACTGGGAATGGCATCATCCTAGTTAATAATGTTTGTAAGGGGCGGAGAGTTTCTTTGAGAGGCTGGGAGCTGACTGCGTGTTTGCTCGTAATGCCACTTCCGAGTTACGATGTGGTACTCGGTTAGGACTGGTTGAGCATGGATTCTGCGGAGCATTGTTGGCGGGGCCGGTATTGCCACATCCACTTATTGCTGAGTTCTTGGATGTCTTTCCCGAGGAGCTGCCCGGGATGCCGCCAGATCGTGATGTTGAGTTTTCTATAGACTTAGTGCCGGGCGCTGAGCCTATCTTCCACCACGTCTATAGAATCAACAACAGTGAGTTAGCGGAGCTGAAGAGACAGGTCGATGAGCTGGAGAACAAGGATTTTATTCGATCTAGTTCTTCATCTTGGGGCGCACCAGTTCTTTTTGTCCCCAAGAAGGATGGTACGGTACGTCTGTGCATTGATTACAGGGCGCTCAACAACCTTACCATCAAGAACAAGTATCCTTTGCCATGGATTGATGACTTGTTCGACCTGTTGAGCGGGGCGAGGGTATTCTCGAAGATCGACTTGCGTACCGGGTACCATCAACTGAAGGTGAAGCGGGATGACATTTTGAAGACTGCCTTTCGGACTCACTATGGCCAGTATGAGTATACCGTCATGCCGTTTGGGTTGACCAACGCCCCGGCGGTATTCATGAACTTGATGAACAAGGTATTTCATCAGTGCCTTAACAAGTTCGTGGTGGTCATCATTGATGACATTCTTATCTATTCGAAGACACCAGAGGAGCACGAGGAGCACCTGAGGATTGTGTTGGACACTCTCAGGAGGGAGCAGCTGTATGGGAAGCTCTCCAAGTACGAGTTCTTCTTGGATCGCGTGGAGTTCCTAGGCCATGTTGTCTCTGGCGAAGGGATTTCAGTAGATCCGAAGAAGATTTCTGCAGTAGAGTCCTGGTCTACACCGAGCTCAGTAGCAGAGGTTCGGAGTTTTCTGGGTCTGGCAAGTTATTACCGGAGGTTCGTACAGGACTTTTCCAGGATTGCCCAGCCGATGACCTGCCTTACCAGGAAGGACAAGGAGTTTGTTTGGTCCGAGGAGTGCCAGGCTGTCACGCCCCAGAACCAGAATACTGGAGAGCGGGGGCAGACATAGCCAGCTACGCAATCCCAAAGTACATTAATACTCTGAAATCACGTATAAGCTGTCAAGACATGGGGGTTACTCTACTTGCCATCAGTCAATCCTATGGTTTAACAATCCTAGGTACCTCAATCACAGGCAATTATACAAGAGCAAGAGTACGATCATCATACATACAATAGTAAGGCATCCCGAACCATATATACATGACTGATCATGAAGCCAGTACCACAGAACTGATGACTAGCTAGAATATTAGTCGTACATGATAAGGACTAGCTATAGTCTAGAATACACATATCATGTTTATGCCCGTAGGCTACAATATCAAGGAAAATACCAAAACACAAGCTAAACACGTGCTCGGGGCTAAACGTTACAAGAAGAGAATTTACATATCAGTGGGAGAATGAAGAAGAGCCCACTGAGGCACTCTGGTGCTCCGGCTGGTCACCGTCGAGTGAATGGTGCGGTAGATCCTTCGGGCTCTTCTATCAGAACCTGGCCATGCAAAACCAGTGGGGTCAGACCCCAGAAAGAGCAAGTACCACAAAGGAGGCCGAACAATGTACTTAAAACCAGCAATCATAGGCAATCAACAGAGAGAGAAAGCAATAAGTAAGGAAGGATCGAGATTCGTGCAGTACCAATGCACTTAACCCGAACATAAGAAGGCAGTAAGTAAAGCATTTAGTAAACACAATTAAAAGTAGACTTGTTAAGCAAACGATCTTTTAAGAGTTATGCAAAGCAAGTAGTCATATGAACAGGTGAGATAAAGTAACTAGAGAACATATTAAATAACTAGAGCTAGGCAATATACAAAGAGAGGACGAAAGTACTATTCCAAAAGCCAGGTTACAACCTTTAAACCAAATAAGGACCGAGGTTGTAACCCTTCGCCTGAACAGAACTTGGTCTCTGATCATTATTGCTAAAGGTGACAATCATTAAGTGACACTCAGAAAGTGACAAACAGGAAGTGACAATACAGAGTACAATACATTAGAGTGACAATCATTGCAATCATTATCCTGAAAACAATTAGGAACTGGATCTTAAACAAGACTTAGACTGGGAAGGTGATATACGATGAGATAACCATGGGACTATTCAGATAACCAGGTTACAACCCGTAAACCAAACAAGGACCGGGGTTGTAATCCTTCGTCTGAACAGAACTTGGTTTCTCCCACCATTTATCGGCAAGATAAAGTAAGAAATCAGGACATGTAACAACCAAGTACAAGATCAAGACAAGACTAGACTGATCGAACTTCATCCAACATTTACGGCCAAGCAATAAGTACGGCTTGATACTTTAACTAACTAGGGTTATCACAGGCCTAATTACTAGCAAGATGCAGTGAGATTATTCCACAGCCATAAGCCCTGCAGACCATCCAGGTTATCCAGGCGAATATTAGTATAATAAGGGTGCAACACATAACCGTGTGCTGGAAGTGTGCCCTACTCGTCGGCAGGCTACAAATCCACAAGCGCGCCCAGGTAACGGGATTGCTTGTAGCTGGGATATCTCTTCATGACTACTGGATTATTCTAGTTGTTAACCTTATTCGATTTCAGTGGGTACCCCTGACCGTGGTACTCAGAGGTCCCCGTCCTAGACGTGATGCAAGACAAGACGGGTTCATTTGTACAAGCACAATCGTCCACGGTGTCTAAGTTATTCAATCTTGTCAAGTTGTGTTAGCCGTCACAACAGCATTCGAGATATATCATGTCAGGTTTATCACGTCAAGAGTGCGCCACGGCGGGCCACTATCAAGAATATCATTATCACTTATCAAGAGTGCGCCACGACGGGCCACTATCAAGAATTATCATTATCACTTATCAAGAGTGCGCCACGACGGGCCACTATCAAGAATTTCATTCATTTAAGAAATAACAAGCTATTAAGTGGGTCGTCGCAATATAGGCCAAGAATAGAAAATGTACAGTACAATCAGGAGCTCCATATTAAAAATAAAAGAAACTTGCACAGTTAGTTAATATTATATATATATTCTTGAAGCCAAGGAAAAACTCTACAACTTTCATGTTGGGAGTTGGGAGAAATTCGAGCCATAATTCAGTCATTTAGGACATATAACAGTTAGAAATAGTCAAAATAGGCATTATGCGGCCTATTCTGCGACATGCATGCAACCGCGACACCATATGCAGCTCAACTGCGACATGATATGCGCCTACTGCGACATGATATGCGCCTCATGCTGCTCAACTACGACATGGTATGCGCCTACTGTGACATGCGCCTCATGCGGCTCAACTGCGACATGATATGCGCCTACTGCGATATGCGGTTCATGCAACATGCGCCTACTGCGACATGATATGCGGCTACTGCGACATGCGCCTCATTGCAACATGCGCCTACTGCGACATGCACCTTCTGCGACTTGCTGTACGGCTACTGCGACATGCGCCTCATTGCAACATGCACCTACTGCGACATGCTGTGCGGCTACTGCGATATGCGCCTCATTGCAACATGCGCCTACTACGACATGTGCCTTCTTCGACATGCTGTGCGGCTACTGCGACATGCGCCTCATTGCAACAAGCGCCTACTGCGACATGCACCTTCTGCGACATGCTGTGCGGCTACTGCGACATGCGCCTCATTGCAACATGCGCCTACTGCGACATGCGCCTTCTGCGACATGATGTTCGTGCTGCAGATGAACATAGAAATGACCAGAATTGCTTTTGGCCATAACTTCCTCATCCGAAGTCGAAATCAAGCGAAACAAAAGCCAAAACTGTATGAAATTAAATTCTCTACAACATGGATCAATTAGTTTTCGTAAACAAGTAAGTTTGGTAGATCAAAACCCAAGAAAACCGAAAATAATATAAACTCAGATCTATAAGAATCTACCCGATAAAATCAAAAACTCCAAGTTCTAAACATGTTTAGAATCATGCAAGGAAGAAGATGGAACAATCAAAAGTAAATTTGTTCAAGGTTCGGCAAGGTGTACTTGCCTCTCCTCCTTGGTGAAGAAGGAAAGAAGAAGAAGATGAAGATGGAAAAATGAAAATGAATAATGGAGGAGAGAGAGTGGTAGGTGGCTTATATAACAAGCCCAAGTAATCTCCACCATTCATTCCTCTCCACTCAATCTAAACCATACACCTCTCTCATAAGAAACCAACTAAACCAAACCAAGTCCAAGCCAAACCAAACCATGTTAAACCAAACCAATAAAACCAAGTCAAATCAAATTAAAACCAAGTCATGATTCATACCAAAATAAATGAAACAAGCCAGTATACGGGTCACCCGACAATTGTCAGAAATCCGTACAATGATAATTCAGCAACTTTAAATATTCTCAAAATTCAGGAAATACAAAATACAACTCAAATAAATATGTATCCGTATAAAATACTGATACAGTGAGGCGGGCCTCACACAGGCCGCCTTCGAGGAGCTGAAGGCGAGGTTGACTACAGCTCCCATCTTAATGCTGCCATCTGGATCTGGTGGTTATACGATCTACAGTGATGCTTCAGGACGGGGTTTGGGTTATGTGCTTCAGCAGCACGGGAAGGTGATTGCCAATGCATCTAGGCAGTTACGTCCTCATAAAAAGAATTACCCTACCTACGATCTGGAGCTGGCAGCGATCATCTTTGCTTTGAAGCTGTGGAAATACTATTTATACGGAGAGCGGGTTGAGATCTATACTGATCACAAGAGCTTGAAGTACGTATTTACCCAGAAGGAGCTGAATATGTGGCAGAGGCGATGGTTAGAGCTGATGAAGGATTTTGATATATGCTTACAGTACCATCCGGAGAAGGCCAACGTGGTCGCGGTTGCTTTGAGCAGGTATCCCGTGGCCATGTGTTTGATGATGGATCGTCACCTTCTGGTAGATCTGGAGAGTTTGGGCATAGAGGTGATAGTTCCTGGGTTTGAGGCGCAGATGTGGGGTCTCCAGGTGCAGTCGGAGCTGATGGACAGAGTCAGGGCAGCTCAGTTTGAGGATGAGGCTCTGAGAGTCATCAGGGAGCAGGTCCGGGCAGGACTGTTGGATGAGTTCTTTATAGCAGGGGATGGGTCATTGAGGCATGGTACCAGATTGTACGTACCGAGGGGAGGACTTCGGAAGGAGGTTCTTCAGGAGGCACACCGTTCTCAGTACTCTATGCATCCAGAAGCCAATAAGATGTATAGAGACTTGAGACAGCATGTTTGGTGGTATGGCATGAAACGCGAGGTGGCTCAGTTCATTTCTAAATGCTTGGTGTGCCAGCAGGTGAAGGCCGGAAGGCAGAGACCCGGTGGATTGCTCCAGCCACTACCCATTCCTTTGTGGAAGTGGGAGCATATCACTATGGACTTTGTATCTGGGCTTCCGCGCTCTCTAGGAGGGAAGGATGCAATTTGGGTCATTGTTGATCGATTGACCAAATCGGCCCACTTTTTGCCTTTTAAGGTGGGTTTGTCTACGGAGAGGTTGGCCGAGATGTACGTGCGACAGATAGTCCGATTGTACGGGGTTCCAGTGAGTATAGTCTCAGATCGGGACAGCCGATTCACTTCTCACTTCTGGAGGAGTTTGCAGCTTAGCTTGGGCACATCGCTCAAGTTCAGTACCGCATACCACCCCCAGACAGACGGGCAGTCGGAGAGGACGATTCAGACCCTCGAGGATATGCTTCGTACCTGTGTCTTGGACTTCGGAGGATCTTGGGAGGACCACCTTCACTTGGTAGAGTTTGCTTACAACAACAGCTACAAAGCCAGTATAGAGATGTCACCTTTCGAGGCTCTATACGGACGAAGGTGTTGTACTCTCTTGTCTTGGGATGATGTCGGTGAGAGGGTTTTGCTTGGCCCTGAGATGGTAGTGGATGCTACAGAGAAGGTCAGGGTTATCAGAGATAGACTTCGGGTGGCGCAGGATAGGCAGCGGCATTGGGTCGATAGCCACCGGAGGCCGTTGGAATTTGAGGTATAATTTAGATTCTTCTAGTATTTGAGTCTGATTGTGATTGTTTTAGATGAAGCTTTAAGTCTTGTGTTTTGTTCTAGATTGATGATCTTGTGTTTCTGCGAATTTCTCCGACGCGTGGCACGATTCATTTTGGTGGCGACGGGAAGCTTAGTCCACGATACATCGGACCATTCCGTATCTTGGGCAGGGTCGGTACAGAGGCTTACCGACTGGAGTTACCGCCCGTACTAGAGGGAGTGCACAGTGTGTTCCATATGTCGTAGCTGAGACGGTACGTGGCAGATCCCAATCACGTCTTGGACCACTCCGAGATCGAAGTAGGACCGACACTCAGCTATCCAGAGAAGCCGATTGAGATCTTGGACCGAAGAGAGAAGGTGCTCCGGAACCAGGTCATTCCCTTGGTTCGCGTTGCATGGAGACACCACTCTCTAGGTGAGTCCACCTGGGAGAGGGAGGAGGACATGCGGGATCGATTCCCATATCTCTTCGAGCCTTGAGGTAAAATTCTTTCTTTTCCTTTCTTGTTCAATTCATGATTGTTGTGTTAGTTCTCATTCAATTTCGAAGACGAAATTTTTTTAAGGAGGGTAGGTTTGTCACCCCCAATTTTCAAATTAGGGATATTTTCATCAGTTTCCAAGTTTCATAATTTTTAGGAATTTTATTTGATTTTATATGATTTTTAGGGATTTATTTGATTTAGTTTGATTTTGACCCAATTCGGACTTAAGTTAGAAACTCGGGTAGCCTGGACACTAGTAGGACCCATATACTAGCTGGGCTTGGCACACATACCATCCTAACTGGGCTAGAAACTATAAACCCTACTTCCATGGCTTAATTAGTCATTATAGAGGCTTAATTAGTTAATTAGGGTTGAACCGAAACAAACCGAAACAAACCAAACCCGAACCGAACCCAACCTAAGTCTAATGGGTTGGGGGCTTAATGGGCCTCACCCAAACCCAATAAACCCCCCCTTTGGCCGGCCAAGTAGGGAGCACCCCTCCCCTTTGCTTCATCACTAAGAAACTTCTCTCTCTCTCTCTCTCTCCATTTCACCTCTTTCTTCAAGCTCTTTCTTCTTCAAGTAACCCAATTCTAGGTAAGTTATTAATTCCCCATTAACTCCTCTTTAACATTTATTCTTTCACAATAAATGTAGAGAAGATGATTCTCTACATTTTGCCCATAGGTTTTATAGGTTTTCCTAAAAATCTAGTTTTAGGATTTTGGGGGTTTTCTTAATTAGAGGAGTATATATGTATATATATATATGTGTATGTATTTATATATATATATGTATTTGTGTGTGTGTGTAGAGAGTGGTGTGTGTGTTTGTGAGAGAGTGGTGGTGGTGTGTGAGAGTGTCATGAGTGGTGTGAGAGTGTGTGTGTGTGTTTGTGTGAGAGTGTGTGTGTCTATGTATATATATATCTACATGTGTGTGTGTGTCTATATAATTATGTATGTGTATGTATTTATATATAGATATGTATGTGAATGTATATATATATATATATATATATATATATATATATATATATATATATATATATATATATACACTAAATATATATATATATATATATATATATATATATATATATATATATATATATATATATATATATATATATATATATATATATATATATATATATTTAGTGTATATATATATATATATATATATATATATATATATATATATATATATATATATATATATATATATATAAAAAATATATATATATATATATATATATATATATATATATATATATATATATATGGGAGAAGAATAAGGAGAGGAATTAGATGAAGAAGAAGAATAAGCAATAGCAGTAGCAGCTAGGAGCAGCTGCAGCAGTAGCAGCTAGGAGCAGCTGCAGCAGTAGCAGCTGGGAGCAGCTACAACAGCAGCAATAGCAGGCAAAGCAGCAGCAATAGCATATAGCAGCAGCAGCAATAGCATATAGCACCAGCCGCAGTAGCTATAATCCCCCCCATATATATATATAGATAGATATATAGAGAATGAAGAGAAGAAGGATTAGAAGAAGAGTAATGAGAAGAAAAGAATTTGAAGAAGAGGGAATTAGAATAGGAAAATTAGTAAGGAAGAGAAGAAGAGAATTAGAAGAAGTAAGGAAGAAGTTAGGAAGAAGAATTAGAATGAGAAGAATTAGGAGAATAGGAATTAGAGAAGGAGAATTTGAAGAGGAGGAATTAGAAGAAGAAGAATAGGAAGGGAATGTGGGAAATCGATTTAGGAGAGATTGAGTTAGAGGGTGAAATCGAGCTCCGAGTGTCAAAACGCGATGAAACTTGGTGGAGACCTAGAATACGTGAATTAGACTTTACGGGTAGGCTCCCGAGTTGAAATCGGGGTTGTAGGGCGACGGTATCGTGCCGTACCATTGCGTATCTTGAGATATTCAAGATATCGACAATAGGCCGTAAGATGGACTAGACGTCCACTCTACCTAGGTATCTTGGTAGGTAATGAATGTATAGGCTAATATCCTACTACCCTAGGGAGCACGGGTCGAAATACCACGCGTAGGTAGGCTAACTTGGTAATTGCCTAGGTTAGAATTTACCTTTATTAAAGGGTAAATTAGGATATTGGCCTACGACCAATATTTGAGTTTCGAAGTCCAAGATAGACTTGAATATGGGTTGTAAGGGTTGGTAATGATTACAAATAGTCACCTAGACCTAGTCTTGACCTCGGTTGACCATGGTTGACTTTTTAGACCAACAGTTAACTATGGGTCAACACTTTACCCAATTTAGTCCCAAATTCCATTAAACTTGGACAGTTGACCAAAAGTCAACTGTTAGTCACTAGCGACCTAGGGTTGACCTAGAGTTGACCAGAGTTGACATGTTGACCAAAAGTCAACTGTAAGTCAACTTTCGACCTAGTTCGATTCGGATTGACTTCCAATGTTCTTCCATGACCAAGGTTGACCTAACTAGACTTGTCTTGACCTAGAATGACTTAATAGGGTTTAAATTGATTTGACTTTACTTCCTAAACATAGTATTGATACGTCTTGTTCTCTATAGGTCCTCGAGACACTGCAGTGGATCCGATTGACATATTTTATCATCTTACAGGCGAGTACATTCTCTGATAACTTATTCCCAATTTATGATAACAGTTATGATTCATGTACTTAGTGTAGATATGCTTATTCCTGACACATGGTTCTCACGGATTGGTATTCCGGGATCCCGACGAGAGATGTTTCTCCTTCTTAGGTTGGGATGTATTGTGCAAGCTCCCTTGTAGCTCTTGTGCAATATGTGGTCACTGATTCTAGAGAAGGTTCGCTACCTTCTTATTAGAATCCCGTGCAGTGACATGTCCTGTTTGGATCCATTCAACTAGCTGGGATAGAGGGAGTAGTAGCGTATGCCTGTGATCATATCCCCTTGTATTCTTGAACAGTGTGAGTCATATACCGCACTTATGACTTGCCAGGCCAGTTCTTGACAGGTACCCAAGCCGATCACAAGTTGAAACTGCTACTCACACACATTGGATATATAGCTTACCTTGATTTATGTACATACCATAATTCAGTTCTATTGTCTTGTTCTAGCTCCAGCTCTACAGCTTACCATGCCATGATACATATATGTACACTCAATGATTCATTGTGTATGCTTTATTTACAGTCTTATAGCTTTTATTCTATCTTGAGATCTGTTATGAAATATATGTACTCATTCCATCCTGACCGGATATGTTGACAAAATATTACAGATGCTGATGAGGGGGATTGTAGTACCTACTACAGTCCGGACGACGTAGTAGGCTTAGATTTGGAGACCTTGGTCCAGCAGGGCTTAGCTCCGCCTAACGAGACTTTACCTATTGCTTAGTTAGAGTAGGTCTTTTGTGTTTGGACTTGACAGGTTATATTTTATCGTCTTGTTGTCTTTATCTTTCAATCTTTACTTTATCATCTTGGAGTTGTGATTGAGCACTCATATATATTCATTGCTTGTCCTCCATTCGAAGTTGACCATATTCTTGACAGATTTTGATATATATATAAACTGTTGTTAGAGTAGAAAACCTACAGCGTTCTACGCCGTTTTTACGGTGAGGGCTGGGCGTTGTTACGCACACATGCCCTTATAGCGGGTGCGGGTCATGACACAGGGATCTCACATGTGTGTGTGTGTGTGTGGACATTTGAGAGTGTAAGGAAAACAGTGTGTAAATAGGACTGTGTGTGTGTGTGTGTGTGTTGAGGGAGTAACATAGGCTTCAGTGAAGAGTAACAGTAAATTAGAATTGTGTGTGATTGAAATCTGAATGTGTGTGTGTGTGAGAGGAATGTGAGAGAATACCAGAATCATAATGTGTGTGAATTGGAGAAGAGTGCAATGTGTGAGAAAACTAGAATTTAGTTTCAAAATTTCCTGAAACTTGATAGGAAACCCCAAACCCAACTCCCATATCCGAAACTCATAGTATTAACACAAACCAAGTTAACCTAACAATCATTTATCAGCTAACAATTATGTAGGTGTTTGCCATGAAATATAAAAGAACAGAACAATTATCGGAGGACCGGACTTTTGCTTCACGTTACAAACTCGCTTGTACAAAGAAAGCATAGGGACGAAAACCTAGGTACAACACTCTAAGTACAATTATTTATTTTAGATTCTGGGGGGTGATGATAGAGGCTCGGGAAGGCGACGGCAGCCCTGTCTTACTCCTTGGACGATCGGTATACAGCCTTGGCTCCTGTGAAGAGATGGTTGGCATTGATGAAGAAATGCTCTTCTTGCTCTCCCTCTATTACTCCTCTGGCTTCTCTCTCTCTCTGTGTATTTTCTCTCTGATTATTGGGGGAGTTTCTCTGTATGGGCGTATCTCTCTCTGACCGTATATCTTTTACAAGGGAATGGCACCTTGCTATTTATAATAGTGGGATCTCCTCATTAAGGTTGCCAATGATTGCCTCTTGGAGATGGCGGCGGCCTGTGGATTGGTCAATCTAGGCTGTTCGCTTTTGATTACGACGAATCTGAGCCATTGAGTGTAGATTACACCAAATCCCATCAGCAATTAATGCTGATTGGAATAAATCTTCCTCATAATGGTCTTCCAATGTCTGTGAATAAATTAGATTTATTCTCCTGCCACGTGTCCCAGATTTTTGGGATTTGACCCAATCTTTGATTGCAATAAATCTGAGGAATCGATCGGCTTAGGACACGTGTCCTAGGAGCCATTGGGGGGATCTGAACCGCATGACGAGTGAGCCGCATATAATTTTGGGCCGCATATGGTTAGGGCCACGTGTCAGGACTGCCTGGGTAGTGGCCCTCTCATGGAGGTGATCATTGCGAGCCGCATAGGGATACATCTGCCTGAGCCGCATGGAAATGGTCCTCTTCAACCGCATGGGAAGTCTTTGCTCGAGCCGCATGAGGCTGTCTCGGCCTGAGCCGCATAGGACGGCTCCATTCTGAACCGCATGAGAAGTCTTTGCTCGAGCCGCATACGAACGCCCACGTGGCAAAGCCACGTGGCATTTTCATGGCTCTCGGGGGATTTGTGTCAGAGATCTCTTTTCTCTTCCCTAGAAGTCTGTCATTATGACAGAGTCATAATTACTTCTTTTTGTGTCAGGGCTGTCACTTTTTCAGAGTTGTCAGCCGTCAAACAATTAATACGAGAGGGCAGAGGAGAGGGCTGTCCCGCCACGTGTCTTCTGAGCCGCATGGGATGTCTTGGGCCGCATAGTACCTTATGCCGTATGACTCTCTGAGCCGCAGGGGCTTTCTGAGCCGCATGGGGTTCTTTGGCCGCATGGTTTATTTTTTTTAATATTTTCCATGCTTCTACAAGACCCCCTTCAAAGTTTTCAATTTGCAAAATTGAAATACTTTGAATAAGAAGCATGGCTGTGTTCTTCTAGCCGCATATGAAACCCTGACCGCATAGAGATCTTGGCCGCATAGATTGTTCAGCCGTGTAGGTGGTTCAACCGCAGGGGACTGTTCAGTCGCATAGCTTCTCACCATGTGTGCGGGTCTTTAATTGCCTCAAATTCGTTTCAGCGCCATTTTTGTAGGAGGGAATCCCAAGGGTCAGCTCATTAAATCTTTCGGATTTTATGCCCTGGGTGAATCTTGGAGACAAAACCCAAGGAGTCGGTTTCACTTTTTATGAGGCGGTCATTGGCCCACGTGTCCTCCTTCTCCCGTCCTCCTATAAATAGGAGGAGTTTGAAAAGAGAGATGGCTTCTTTATTTTCTTTCTTTTTCCTTAAACCTTTTCTATCTCGATTGCCCTTCCCCTCTTCGATAATTAATGGCTCCCAAGAAGACCGTGGCAGCAAAGGGCAAGAAGGCAGCCTCTACTTCCGCCTCGGCTGCGGCTGCTACTCCGCCGGTCGTCGTACCTGATGTTCATCCTGACGTTTACCCCCCTATTACTGGTAAGGACAATATATGAGTTAAAGAATCCTAACTGCCATGGCTACGTTGCATACTTTATGCACGAGTCTTTGTAAATCGCATGTTCGCCCTACGGCTGAGCTGCGAGCCGCATGAGAAAACTACCGTGTCTGCATACGCGCTTCGTCGGCGAAGCCACATAAGCGACGCTAAACCGCATAGAATTTTATTGCACGGAGCCGCATAAGTGTTCTTCTGAGCTTGAGCCGCATGAGGCTTTTTGGAGCCGCATAAGACTTTGGAGCCGCATAAAGCTTCATGGAGCCACATGGATATTTTCTTTAGCCACATGAAGCTTGAAAGCACCTAATCAGCTCTCTTTATCCCTCCGTTTAACTTACTTTTCTCTATCTTTTCTTCAGTGAATCTGCCGGTTAACGTTGCTGGAGAACTCTTGGTGGGTAGCGCTCAAGCTGCTCTCGGCTATAGGTACGACCATATTGTTCAGCATATGATGAACCAGTTTTCGAGCGATGAGCCTCTGGCTAGATTGAATGCCATCAAGAATCAGTCTTTCCATTTCCTTAATGCTATGATGAACTCCGAAAAATTTGAAGGGGAGTATTTGAAGCCTGTGTTCTTTTTTGGAGACGCCTTGACCGTGGAGAACAATCATGTTCTGGAGGTGTCGGAGAATTAGAATTTTGTCTCTAACGGGATGGCGATCCGCATCCCCTAGATGGAGCGACACTTCCCATTATCTTGGTTCCATATGCTCCCATTGGACCGGAAGATGGAGGAGACTTTAACCCCTACCAAAAGTGGGATGTTCGTAGGGAACATCTATTATAATAACAATCTGAAGTCCGTGACTGCCGGCAAGGTGCATACTAGCTGTTCTGTGATGGGGTTGGTCCCAGGTTCTTTCCTGAATGTGGCGGGCCCTAACTTCACATTTTCTACTGCCGATACTTTTATAAATCAACTTGCTCGGAAAGGCTCCTATCCCGTTGCTCGGTTGATGTTCTCTGGTTAGGTACACCCTATTCCCTCGTGGACCAATTTGTCTACTTGGATCTTGCAGAAGTATGAGGCCTTTTTGTGCGAGATTGGCCTTTACCACGCTATCCGAGGCACCAGTCATGGCTTGTCCATAAACAAGAAGCTGTTCATGTCTCTGCTGGAGATGTATAATTGCCGTACGGGGACCTTTTACACACCTGTAGGGGAAATGGGACTTGCGCTCCATGAAATGCACGCGGTCTCCAAGCTTTCTTGGGGGGATGAAGCTTTTGAAGCGTATACTCCCACTAATGAGGAACTCGAAGATTTGGAACGACGGTATCCTGGCTTCGTGGCTCTTTACCAAGAGATATTGTGCCATTATAGCACATGCCATCAGATAACCCGAAAGGATAGTAACTCGGAAGGAAATGCTCCTCATACCAAGGACTGGGTGCACTATCTCTTCCCGACAGATGCCTTAGGTCAAGTCACCTCTCGTCGCCCTCGATCTCGTAAAGCGGTTAAGGACTTGGTGTCGTCGGCTAAGAGAGTGGCCACTACCAGTGACAGATTCGGGAGCAAGACTGACACTTTTGGTTACTTTTACCAGGATACTCAAGAGCTGTCCGAAAAAAGCGCTTCTGGCAGGATTTTTGATGATCTGGCTACGAAATTGTGTAGTCTCGGGAGGAGCCGGTTCTATTGAGAGAATTAGTCGTAACTTTATCCTTCCGGATGTGAAGTTAGTTTTGCGAATCAGGCTAGCTCTCCTTTCGGCCATGGTGTGTAGCATACACCGTGGCCTTCATACCTTCACGTCCAAAGTCATTGCTCGCGACGTGACCAAGGATTTTGAACGAACTGAGTTGCCTTATCACTATTTGATGGGGTGGCTGCTGATACATTATCCGTCTTTGATGAGACCGGGCTCTAAAGACGGTGTGACTGATGATGATGCATTTATCTTCCGCTATCGTGATGAGTCTTGGGAATGTGAGACCATGCGGGCTTGCCGGATGGCATTGGCAAGGGCAGATAAGTATCATATTTTCGTATCCGTCCCTCGCTTTACCGCCAGGGACATAGAGGCTGTATATATTGACGGTATCGCGCCCCCTCAGCTTCTGGATGGCCAGATGCTCCTATGGCTGCGTAACATCCGTCCCGCACATCTGGTGTATCGTAATCGCAATACTGTCTTTCTGGAGCCTTATCTGCCTGGCAGGTTTGCCCGGTAGTTTGGATACAGCCAACTTTGTCAGGACAGCCCCAGTTCTTGTCTGGGTTATGAAGGTAGCCTTCTTGATTGTATCAGGGCTTGGCAATATTATGATTCGTTCCATACTCGTACCATTTTCTCGGTCCCTGCCATTAAGGAGTCAGTGGAGATCTTGTATATGGCAGCTTTGTATCATGTCATGACGAACAAACCCCCGATCGGTTTTAACCCAGGTACCAGTTTTATTGTTGGTACCGGTCTGGAGGAAGGCTCTCAAGGGGCCAAGAAAAGAAAGACTAGAGCCGAAGTGCTAGATTTGGATTCCGCTGCTGAGGGTGATGAAGGCAACGAGCATGATAAAGATGACTCTATCCTTCCAGTGGTAGATGCAGGGGTGGGTCAGCCGCATGTTTTGTCAGATGAGATATTAGGGGATCAGTCCCTCGTTGCGCCTGGTCCTACTCCGAAATGTAGCAGGCAAGTTTCTCCTGTTGGCGGGGTTTCTCGATCCCGGAAGCTGGTTGCGACTAGGCACCGCCCGCTAGCCATAAAAGAAAGTGGAGAAGAAGTCAACCATGCGTCAGAGGTAACAAAACCGCTCTCGATTCCTTCTTCCTTCTTTCCTTCGAGCTTCAATTCTAATCATCTTCGTTCCCTCTTTTAGGTGTCAGGAGAAGAAGAATAGTTTCAAGATGTCGAGGCGGTGACCCAGGATGACGGGGACTCTCGTGAGCCTGTTCCTTTTTAAGATGATGCAGATCAATCTGTATCCCCCTTCAAGGCGACGGGGGCAGAGGACATGATTGAGTTTAACTCGAGGATCGCGGATGAGGGGACCATACTAGTTGTGGATGAGCTACAGCCTTCATTTCTCTCCCCTGGTAAGATTAGCCGAATCTTAACCTGTGAGGAAGCCTATCTGCTCTATCATCACGTCCTTCGGGTTTCGTCGATTGATTATTATTCTGGACATACAGGTCCTGCCCCTCCAGTGCTGAGGATGGACGTCGTTGAGACAACCCCAACCGAAGGGGCATTGGTGGAGAAGGGTGTACCTCCTTACCATCCGACTTGTCTTGATGGGCCTTCTGGGGGCTCGAGTTTAACGGGCCAGTCATCGGGGCAGTCGGGGCAGGGAACGATGGTCCTTGCGTCATCCTCTGCTCCGGTGGCTCCGAGATTCGACCTTTCTGCCGTACCGAGTATCCAAGCTCTCCGGGCGGCGGAAGACGAGTTGGCCGCTATTCATGCATCGTTCTACTCGGACTCCGTTCCCCTGGTGGCGAGCTCTAGCGTTACTTCTCCTGCGTTGCCGTTCCGGCTTCCCTTGACGCCATCCTCTGCTGAAGTTTTGGACGACGCGTTGCAGGACGTGGTTGCCAGTTTCCATCATCATTTGAAGAGGGGAATCGAGGCCGCTGTGGAAAGAGGGACCTCCTTTACCTTGGCCCGACAATGCGCCCATGGTCAAGTAAATATCCTTAGGGATCTTCCTGGTGATGCAGGGATGGCTTCGCTTCTGGAGGCAAAATTGTTGGAGGCTGATCAGCTGGTGGCCGAGCTTTGAGTATTACGGCAGGCTGATCTGTCTGCTGTTATAAACGAGGAGCAGGATTCCCTTATTGCTGTTATAGAGAGGACCAGAGCTGCTCGGGATAAGACCAGACCGGCCATACTGAAGGATCTCAGCGACTTATCTGATCGGTATGATCAATTGAGTTACGCGAATAAAAATATTACGGCTCGAGAGGAGTCTGTCTCTCGTGAGATTACTGAGACGCGGGAGCAGATCCTTGCGCTTCAGAAGAAGTTGACTTTCTTGGAATCTGAACTCGAGACTGCCCGCAATGACAGGGGGCTAATTGTTCAGGAGGCTGACAGGGTTACTCAAGCTTCGACTGACCTGGAGACTGTCTTGAAGAAATTGGAAGATGACTGTCAGGCGCTCCTGGGCTTGGACAATGAGGAGCGGTTACTCCAGGAGGCCGAGCGTCGCGCTCGGCAACGGATTGAGCGAGGAACCACCTCAGTGAGAAACTGCCTCCTAGAATTGAGTAATACTGAAATGTAGTCGGCCTTTGCTTTTCCTTTTTTGAAAGGGTCGTGGTCCCGAAATATGTAATACTTCTTTTCTTCCTTCAAATAAAGAGTACTTTCAATTCTACCCTCTATTTGTATTGCTTGCTGTGCCTGTGATATTGTGGTGATGTTCTCCCCCGCATAGGGGATACATTTGTGGACCTGTTACCTATGGCATACCTTGGTTTTAGGTACAGATAACAAGCTTTGGTCAGTATACCTGAAGCGGCCATGGCAAAGTGGTCATGGGTGCTCTTGGTATTGGGAAAAGGAATGTCGTAGAGCAGCTGGGCTCCTGGGGCATGATGAGATGGTGGGTTTGTGCTAAGAAACTTAGCTGAGGATATTTGTGGGCCTATTATCCTTGGCGTACCCTGGTTTAAGATACGGATAATAGGATAAAGGGGAACCGACATACTTGCTCAGAGGTAATAAGGACATGGCAAGCAGGAAAGTTTTTTAGACGTAGAGTTTTCCTACTCATAGGTAATGAGTACATGGCAGGAGTGAACTCGACGGAGGGTATTGGTGGTCAACAAAGGACATTTATGGTCAACAGAGGACATTTGTGGTCAACAGAGGACATTTGTGGTCAACAGAGGACATTTATGGGCCTATTACCCTTGGCGTACTTCGGTTGTGGGTACAGATAATAGGTCGAAAGGGGATCATCATACTTACTCAGAGGTAATGAGGACATGGCAAGTATGAAGATTTCTTCGATGGAGCCTTCCCATTCAGAGGAAATGAGGACATGACAGGAGTGGGCTCAATGAAGGAGGGCACATAGAACGACTCAGAGGTAATGAGGACATGGAAGTTCTATGTAAGGGGTGATTTGTTTTTGGCGGAAGTGGAACGACTCAGAGGTAATGAGGACGTGGCCGTTTTGGAAATTTGTAGATCGATTACCCTTTTTTGTGCACTGAAAGTGCGAGTATTGGATCATGGGGGAGGATCTCCTCCAGGAAGGAAGTTCAGAGGTATGATCATACATAACTTTCTATCTGAAAGAGTGATCGGGATGTGAGTTCAGAGGCACCAGCGGGTACATGACTTGAGAATCTGGAGAATGGTGAGCATGAGTTCAGCGGTACCAGCGGGTACATGACTCAAAAATCTGACAAACTATGAGTGTGAGTTCAGTGGTATCAGCGGATACATGACTCAAAAATCTGGAAAATTATGGGGTAAGTTCAGTGGTACCAGCGGGTACGTGACTCAATAATCTAGAAAATTATGGGGTGAGTTCAGTGGTACTAGCGGGTACGTGACTCAATAATCTAGAAAATATTGTTTAGACATAATATTTCTTCAGGAACTTGCCGTTGACGGGCAACATAAGCCAGTCTCTGTTTTGCTTAGCGAGGCGGTAAGCACCGTTGGAGAACACGGCCTCGATGACAAATGGACCTTCCCATTTTGGCTGGAACTTTTCGGCGGTCTTGTGAGTCGTGACCATTGGCCTTCGGACTGCCAGAACAAGATCGCCCACTTGGAATATTCTGATTTTGACCTTCTTGTTGAAGGCTCCTGAGATGCGTGCTTGGTATAGTTCGATCCTTTGCTGAGCTAGGAGGCGCTTTTTATCTAAGGCCTACAACTCTTGTAGTCGACGTCGGTAGTTGTCATCCGTCGTCAATTGATAAGTGAGGGCGATACGAAGTGAGGGTATTTGAGTCTCTAATGGGAGAACTGCCTCACTCCGGTATACTAGGGAGAATGGTGTATTCCCGGTGGCTGTTCGAACTGTGGTGCGATAAGCCCATAAGCATTCGTCGAGCTTCTCGTTCCAGTCGCGTTTGTTGGAGGAGACAAACTTCTTGAGGAGTTTGATGATTGTTTTGTTAAATGCCTCTGCCAACCCGTTCGCTGCCGGGTTGTACGGTATTGAAGTGACATTCTGAATACGGTGCTTATCGCAAAATCGATAGAATGCGTGGCTTGCAAACTGCGGACCATTATCATGGATGATCCTTTGGGGCAGTCCAAAGCGGTAGATGACGTGATGCTTAAGGAAGCTGATCACATTTGAAGTCTTAACTTCTGCGAGTGGGACAGCTTCCGCCTATTTGGAGAAGTAATCAGTGATCGCAAGTATGAAGCGATGTCCTCGGGAGGAAGGTGGGGTGATTGGACCAATGATATCCATTCCCCATGCTTCGAATGGCCAGGATGCCACTGTCAGATGTAGAAACTCGGATGGTTGGTGAATGAAGTCCGCGTGGACTTGGCAGGCTTTGCACTTTCGTGCATAATCTATCGTATCTGCCACCATTGTGGGCCAATAGTAGCCCATTCGGCGAAGGCGGTCTTACAGTTTTGGGCCGGGCTGGTAGGCCCCGCAGACACCGTCATGAGCTTCTCGTACGGCTTCTTTGGCTTCTGCATTTGACAGACACCGAAGCAGTAATCCGTCGTAGGAGCGGCGATACAGCATTTTCGTCTCTGTATCATAGAAGAATCTGAGAGAACGCCGTCTGATGGAAGTGGCTTCCTTTGGGTTCTCGGGCAGGATGTCGTAGACGACGAAATCGATAAATGGTTGTCTCCAATCTGGGGCATCATCGATCGTCTGGGCGGAATAACTCGCCACGAATTGCACATTGTTCTTGGGAAGACCAGTTCTTGGCCTATCACATCCACTGACTGGTGATCATAGTTCGGAACTGCTAGTGAAGCGGCAAGACCAGCTAAGACATCAGCTTCGATATTTCAGAGTCTGGGGACATGTTCGATGAAGGACCCCTCGAATGACGAGATGATGTCAATCGCTATTTGGTGATAAGGGATCATGTCTTCGTGGCGGACCTCGTATGAGCCCCGGATCTGATTGACGATTAGTTGGGAATCGTCGTATGCTTCAAGGTATTCTACCCCCAGCTCTTTTGCGAGTTGGAGGCCAATGACCAGAGCGTTGTACTCGGCCACATTGTTAGAGCAGGGCTCTATGAGGGAATAAGCGCGATTAATCACCAATCCGGAATGGGAGACCAGCACTACCCCGACTCCGACGACTATATTGCCTTTAGGTCCGGTCCTCGAAGCACCGTCGAAGAACATTCGTCATATATTATCATGAGAGGTTGCATGCGAGTCGGCAACCTCATCTGGGATCTCTTCATATATTCTGGAGGACTCCGAGCCTGGGTGGGCTGCTAAGAAGTCTGCCAGGGCTTGACCTTTGACTGCCTTTTATGGGACGAAGATCATATGATAAGGGGACAGCAATATTGCCCATGTAGCGAGGCGAGAGCTGAGTGCCCCTGGTTTAGTCATGAGGACCCTGAGAGGGTTGACTCGTGAGATCACATGTATCGTTTGTCCGATGACATAGTGTCGCGTTTTCTGAATGGCAAACACCAGGGCGAGGCATTCCTTCTCCACAGCGGTGTATCGGTGCTCTGGCCTAATCATCATTCGGCTGAGGTAATATATGGCTTGCTCATGGCCTGCGTCGTTGTTTTGTGCCAGCAGAGCCCCGAGGGAGTGTTCCATTGCTCGTACATAGAGCAGAAATGGTTTTCCAGGAACCGGGGCCACCAAGACTGGAGGATTTGACAAATATTCTTTGATGCTGTCGAAAGCACGCTGACATTCCTCGTCCCATACGAATGAGACTCCTTTCTTCATGAGGTGCGTGAACGGTCGGCATCGCCTGGAGAGGTTAGAAATGAATCTCCTGATGTAAGCTAGCCTCCCTTGGAGGCCTCTGAGTTCGCGGAGATTTCTCGGGGGACCCATCTCCATGATTGCTTTCGTCTTCTCAGGGTCTACATGGATACCTCGTGCCGTGATAATGAAGCCCAAGAACTTCCTGCTGGATACACCCAGAAAGGACTTCGTGGGGTTCATTTTCAAATTGTGTGCTCGTATTAGGTCGAATACCGTCCTTAGATCCTGTAGATGGTCTCCCTTGTAGTGACTCTTAACGGCTATATCGTCAATATAGCACTCCACAGTCTTGCGTAAGTGGTCTCTGAAGATGATGCTCATGGCTCTTTGATATGTGGCACCAGCATTCTTTAAATCGAAAGGTATGACTGTGTAGCATTACGTGCCAATTGGTGTTCGGAATGATGTATACTTTTCGTCATCAGGAGACATTTTGATTTGGTTGTACCCCGAAAGCCATCCATGAATGACATACGTTCGAAGCCGCAGGTATTGTCGATCATGATGTCTGTGATAGGAAGGGGGAATTCATCTTTGGGGCACGCCTCGTTCAGATTGCGGAAGTCGATGCAGATTCGAATCTTCCTATTCTTCTTGAGGACGGGTACTATATTGGCGACCCAATCAGGATATTGCTCCTCAGGAATGAAGCTGCTGGCTATCAGTTTGTTAACTTCGGCTTCGATCGCGTCCATGATGCCTGGGCAGAAGCGTCGCTGTTATTGCTTGACTGGCTTCGCATCTGGCCGAATGTTGAGTTTGTGAAGAGCAATGTCAGGATTTAACCCTGGCATATCTTCATAGCTCCAGGCGAACACATCAATGTATTCTCTGACAAGTTCTAGCAGCGACTCCCGTTCTTCGTCTGCTAGGCTTTTACTGACGAAAATTGGTTTTGGAGAAGATTCGCTGCCGAGGTCAACCTGTATGACTTCATCTTCAGTAGGAGGTTCTCTCAGTTCGAATCATTTTTCCCATTGTGCGTCCAATTGCTGGGCCCACGGCTCTAGCTCGAGGATTTCGGAGATGTCTTCGTCTTCTTCGTAAGCGTCGGCGAATGCCATGTTGACTGTCATGACTTGTCTGAATACATCTCCGATGCTGGTATCCGAGTCAGAAGTTGGTGACCCGGTTGAATGTGACTGCCAGTCGCATTCTTCATCTGAACTCTCAGGGGTCGTGGTAGGCGTTACATACCCTAACCCGCATCGAGTTTTGTTATAGTAGTCCCGTGGTTTGCCCGCCGGGACTGGCGGCTTCAAAGGTAATCGTCGCTCAGTACCGTAGTTCAAACCTGGCGTCGTCTCCAGATCATACCCCTATTTCTGCATGAGATATTTGGATTGGGGGCTATAAAGATACAGAGGCAGTCTTCCGACATCTGACCCGAGGTCGGCTTCCTCTATGGTGAAGGGATACGGGTTGTTCGTCCGGCCGAAGATGATTGGATGGTCCCCTCCCTCGATTATTTGGTAAGCGTTTTCTACTGGAGTAAGCTGGATCACGATGTACACATTTGTCACTTGTGTGTGTAGGTGAGTTCCTATACCGTGTTCTATAGCATACATTGTATATAGCTTATTGAGCTCGGTGTAGTTCAAAGATAACCCTTTATTGATGAAGTAAGGTATCTTTTCTAGGGGGATTACATCATCAGCGGAGGGAACATCAGTGTGGACAGCCACATACCTGGCTCACTCTGGTTCCTCTTCAGCTACCCCCTGTGTGAATGAGGACTGAGAGGACGTCCTGGGAAGCTTGATTGTCAGTGGTTCAGTTGATGGAGCAGAGCGTAGAGTTGTTGGCAGACTAGCGACCCCCAGTTTGGCACTTGACGTGGAGCGAGGAGTGGCTGGTTCGCTAGAAGTGTCGAACCTTGCATCGGGGTGACGACCCTTCTTGGGAAAGCGTATCGTCAGTGGCCTATCGGAGGGATTGAGCTTCTCCGTTTGGGGTTGACCGACTCTCGGCAGTCTGATTGTCAGTGGCCCCGTTGTGGGTCTTGGCACTTGGCCGGACCTTGGCAGCCGGATTATCATCTGCTCTTTCTGTGCCGTGAGTCTGATCGCGTCCTTCCGCAGAGTGGCAGTAAGGGGTGCGGACTTGCCCGGTTTGCGAGCTTGGAGGTGGATCGTCAGAGGTCCTTCTGATCCCGTGGCCGTTTCGGTACCAGCTTGTTGATTTCCTTCATCAAGGTGCCTCTTCGACTTTTCGTATAGGCAGGAGTCCGAGTAGTAAGATTCGACCCCTTTGAAGGGATCGATGTCAGCAAATTCCGTCTTCACAAAGCCGTGTTTGTCGACATATTTGAAGCACTGGTGTAGCGTGGAAGGCACTATCATGTAATCGTGTATCCATGGGCGCCCTAAGAGGATGTTGTAAGAAGTGTCTGCATCTATGACGTAGCAGGTGACTTCGGATTGGAGGTCGCCAATCTGACACTTCAGACGAATCTTCCCAATAGGGTAGCTCCTGCCCGAATTGAAACCGCTGATGGCGGTGCTTGTAGGCGTCAGGCGATGCATTAGAATACGGAGATGATGTAGCAGACCCTTCGGGATGATGCTTATGGAAGAGCCAGGATCTATGTGCATCCGATCCACCTTCACGTCGCCGATGTATCCCGTATAGTATAGCGGGCGATCGTGTAGGTTAGTTTTGATGAGCATGTCCTGCGGAGTGAAGACGATGTTGGGCATTGCTTTCGTGCAGGTACTGTCTTGGAGATCCACAGGTGAGTCCTCCCCGGTGAGGTTGGATTGAGCCAGATAGACATCGGCATTCTGGAGTACTTCGCTTAATGCAATACGAACGTCCTTAGAGAGCCTTAGGAGTTCGTGCAGTGACAACTTGGCCGGTGTGTTAGCCAATTGCGCTAAGATGTCAAAGTTGTAGGGCCTCTCTAGCCCTTGGGCTGCCTCTTTTTGGAGGGATTTGTCGAAGCGAGTCTCCCTCGGCCTAGGCTTGTCGGTCGTCGAGGGCTGAGCCGGTCCCGGAGCATCAGTTGTAGTGGGTTGATGATTTTCAGCTGGATTGTCAACCACAGGTTGGGATTGTGCTCCGGACCGTGTGACGACGGCTGTAGCTTCCTCGTTGTCTGCCGAGATTGTGCGGTAGGACCTGTCTTTTCCACTCTTCTTCTTGCAGATGGAAGATGGTGTGGGCCGAGTCACTTCTGATACCAAGTCTGGATGGACCCACATGACCTCCCCTCGTGATATGGTGAGGGGTACTAGACCGGCAGCCTGATCTCGGGGAGGTGGAAGATTTGTAATCTCCATTGTCGCTAGAGGGACGGGGACCACCCCGTCTTGAGTCTCCGTCGGAGGAAAGCTGCAGAATGGTACGGACACTATATTGGCCGCCACGGTTACCTCTTCGAAATCGATGGCCAGAGCGTTCGAATCGATGAGGTTTTGTATGTACCGTTTCAGCTGGTAGCAATCGTGTATAGCATGATGGACATAGCGATGATAATGGTAGTACTTTGGATTCTCCATCTCTGTCGGCCGCGGTTCCCGTCTTGGTGGAGGAAGCTGAATCCTGTCCCCTTGTATGAGCATGTCCAAGATGGGCTTGACGTGACCGTCTTCGAAGGAGTAAGTGATTTGCGGCCATTGTTTGTCTGCTGCCTTCGGCTCAGGTTTTTGGGCTGTATCGGCCACCATAGCCTGCTTTCCCTTGCTATCCCGATTGTTGGAGGGGCTACCCCCATTATCGTTGTTAGGACGCTTGCCCTTATTTTCTCCTTTCGAGATGTGCAATCCCAGTTGGCGGGCCTTCTTCAATCGTTCTTCGGTGCTCGTGGCGCTGATGATGAACGTCTTCCAATCTTTGAATTGACTTTCGCCCATCCAGAGACTGATCGTTGGAAGCAGTCTCTTTTGGCAAATTTCAATTAAAGAAGAATCTGGATTTCCGGAGGGCAGCTGCATGACGGTTTGGCGGAACCGCTCAATGTAGTTCCTTGTCAGCTCCTTCTCCCCTTGGACGACGTCCATGAGGGTGGACATGGTGACATCCTGCCCTACTTCGTAGAATCTCTCCAAGAACATGCGCTTGAAGTCGGCGAAGGAGTGGATGCAGTTGTCCGGTAGATTACGATACCAGTCGAAGGCGACTCCTTCCAATGCCCCAATGAATAATCGTGTGAGGATAGCATCATCATAGGGCAGATGGTCGGTGGTGACCTCGAAGTAAGTGATGTACCGACTTGCTGAGGTCTTGCCATCATACGGGTTGATATTGAATGGCTTATATCTTGGTGGGAATGCAATATCCCTCCATTCAGCATGGTATGGTTGCCGAATTCTGAGGTCTTGAGCATTTTCTTGGGCATGGAACATGGCTCGGAGCTCCTGAACCTCTCTTCTTACTTCTCGGGCCTCATCTGTCGCGGTAGGGGCTGTTATTTCGGGAGGATTGTTGCCCGGGTTCGGTGCCGCCGAATTCGAGTCCGCATTGACTGCGGGACCTGCGCTTGTTTGGCCAGACGTCCCTTCTTGCAGAGTTGGAAGGGCTGCTTTAATCTCATCTACAGACTTGACCAAAGCAAGTAATATGGCTTCGAGATTGTCGATGCACTGGCGATCACTGGAACCACTTTGATTGCTGTCTGTCATGAACATCGTCCTTGTATGATGAGAAACGGAAGGGACGGTGGAGGATGTATCCTCCGAGTCATACCCATGTACCGAGAAGTCATCGGGATATATGGGAATATTCTCTTCTGGTTCGGACTCGGAGGGAACAGTACCCCCAGCCTCGGAGCTTGCTTCGTCTTGAGAGTCATGGATGTCCTCGGGGACATCGGCGTCTGTTGTACCTGATGGGAGAGTTGTTTCCCCGAGCTCGTCTCCTTGAAACATCGGATTGTTATGGATGTTCGGAGGAGTGCTACCCCCAGTTCCCACGACCCCCAGCGATGTGGATGATGAATTTCCCATTGCAGCAGATTTCGTCTTTGAACGGGTGTGTTGGAATATTCCGGTGGAGGACAACCGTTTAGACGACAGTTTTTTAGCTGTAGTGGTTGATATCTTGGGGCTGGAGATGCTTGTCTTCTTCCCTCTCCCCTCGGCGGGGACTTTCTGAGTGGAATTACAGGAGACAACAGGAGGTGCCTCGTCCTCTGAGCTCGAATGCTGTAGTCTTTAGAAGACTGACGGCCGGTCTTCCGTCACTGCCGCGTTGTTGCAACAGCAGTTGACGATGATTTGGGTGCAGTGACGTCCAAGCGAGGACTCTTTGCACACCCAAACCCCTTCTCTTTCCTTGCGCTTGTGGAGGATCGCCTCACGCAGGTCAGAGGAACCATTTTGTCCTTTTGCCGCCGGGGGCTGGACTCGAGCGGTTCTATACAATTTCCCATCAGAGGCCCGCGTGATAGTCCATGGGACGCCCCGACAGTCAGAGGTTGGGGCAGCTGACTGGGCTTGATGAGCCTGCGCTGCCCTAGACTTCTTCTTTTTAGCACTTGCGGGGGCGTAATAGGAAGAGTCTAAGTTGAATACCACAGAGTCTGGCTTATCATCCAGAGAACCATCAGGGTCAGGACCGTATGAGAGACGGTCGAATACTGATCGAAAAGAGCGTGGAACGGACGCTATGCGGCTAGGATTAGAAATCGTGCAGGCTGTCTGCATGCGGTTATCTTCTGCTGTCGGATGAGTTGTTCTTGTGCGACTGGGAGTTACGACCGTGCAGGCTGGCCGCATGCGGTTGGCAACTGTGGCCGCATGGGTTTTCTGCAAGCGATTGACTTCAGTGATCGCATGAGTCTCATCCATGCGGTTGGCAACTGTAGCCGCATAAACTATACGGCTGACAGATGTGGCCGCATGAGTTTTCTTCATGCGGCTGGCGGATGCAGCCGCATGAGCTTTCTTCCTGCGGCTAATACCCTTGTACGGCTCGGATTGCATAGAGTTTCTCTCTGCCCCTACAATTCCAGCATCATAGTGTTTTCTTCTGCCAAACTTGGGGACAGCAGAGTTGTCTACGGTCTGAAGTGGGGCCGCAGAAGAGTCCTTCTCGCCGTCTTGAGTAACAGAGGGTATCCCGTCGAGGGCTTGGGGAGAAGCAAATAATTTTGGCCTCCACTCTTTGCGAGCCTTCGTCGTGCGGGTGCGCTTCTGGACCGGGCCAGCGCTTCCTTTGGAGAGCATCTCTTCAAACGCCTGTTGGTCGAAGCGGACGACCATCTTTTGTTGCATGGAGCCAAGTTTGGCTGCATCCGACTGCGTCACCAACTCCTCCGCCGTGGAGAAGTTTGTCCCCAGCAGAGTCGCCATCGTGTTTGCCATGAAATATAAAAGAACAGAACAATTATCGGAGGACCGGACTTTTACTTCACGTTACAAACTCATTTGTACAAAGAAAGCCTAGGGACGAAAACCTAGGTACAGCAGTCTAAGTACAATTGTTTATTTTAGATTCTGGGGGGTGACGATAGAGGCTCGGGAAGGCGATGGCAGCCCTGCCTTACTCCTTGGACGATCGGTATGCAGCCTTGGCTCCTGTGAAGAGATGGTTGGCATTGATGAAGAAATGCTCTTCTTGCTCTCCCTCTATTACTCTTCTGGCTTCTCTCTCTCTCTGTGTATTTTCTCTCTGATTATTGGGGGAGTCTCTGTATGGGCGTATCTCTCTCTGACCGTATATCTTTTACAAGGGAATGGCACCTTGCTATTTATAATAGTGGGATCTCCTCATTAGGGTTGCCAATGATTCCTCTTGGAGATGGCGGCGGCCTGTGGATTGGTCAATCTAGGCCGTTCGCTTTTGATTGTGACGAATCCGAGCCATTGAGTGTAGATTACACCAAATCCCATCAGCAATTAATGCTGATTGGAATAAATCTTCCTCATAATGGTCTTCCGATGTCTACGAATAAATTAGATTTATTCTCCTGCCACGTGTCCCAGATTTTTGGGATTTGACCCAATCTTTGATTGTAATAAATCTGAGGAATCGATCGGCTTAGGACACGTGTCCTAGGAGCCATTGGGGGGATCTGAACCGCGTGACGAGTGAGCCGCATATAATTTTGGGCCGTATATGGTTAGGGCCATGTGTCAGGACTACCTGGGTAGTGGCCCTCTCATGGAGGTGATCATTGCGAGCCGCATAGGGATACATCCGCCTGAGCCGCATGGAAATGGTCCTCTTGAACCGCATGAGAAGTCTTTGCTCGAGCCGCATGAGGCTGTCTCGGCCTGAGCCGCATAGGACGGCTCCATTCTGAACCGCATGAGAAGTCTTTGCTCGAGCCGCATACGAACGCCCACGTGGCAAAGCCACGTGGCATTTTTATGGCTCTCGGGGGATTTGTGTCGGAGATCTCTTTTCTCTTTCCTAGAAGTCTGTCATTATGACAGAGTCATAATTACTTCTTTTTGTGTCAGGACTGTCACTTTTTCAGAGTTGTCAGCCGTTAAACAATTAATGCGAGAGGGCAGAGGAGAGGGCTGTCCCGCCACGTGTCTTCTGAGCCGTATGGGATGTCTTGGGCCGCATAGTACCTTATGTCGCATGACTCTCTGAGCCGCAGGGGCTTTCTGAGCCGCATGGGGTTCTTTGGTCGCATGGGTTATTTTCTTTAATATTTTCCATGCTTCTACAGTAGGTGACTAATCCTAACATTTAACATCATTTAAAACAATTTAAAAATGCAAATTAAAATCAGAAATGAATATCTCAGCCATGGTATCAGTCAAATGACAGAACACCAAGGGAATTCAAATTTTCGAATTCAAATTCACATCAAGACGACAAACCATGGGTTGGTAAATGATAATATATATGTGAGGATACTAGTTAGGGTCTTTGTGTCCAAAAATTGGACACGAGTCGTGTCCAAATAGCTGTACGAATACAGACACGTACTGTGCATAATCAATCGTCATACACGCGTGCACGCGCGTATAACATGCGACACACGACACGACACGACACGTGTTTGTGCACCTAGGTTCGCCTAGGGTAGGGCTAGGTCTGTGTTAGCCTGAAACGTGTCCAAGTGACACATAGGCATGACACGAACCCCGTGTCAGCAGCGCCTGTGTGCGTACACAGCCGCCTGCGCGCGACAGCGCACGGCCAGTACGGGGGCGATTACGCCACGCACACTCCACGAGGTGCTTCCAAATTTTTGGAGCACGGTCGCAGACGTTGCCCCAAGGTTCCCCCAAAATTTCAGGATACGACGTGTCCTGTGTCCGGAGATATGGACCCCGTGATGCAGGACACGGCCTACGGGCCCGTGCTGCGTGTCCACGCACAAAAATAGGACACAAAAGGACACGAAACACTAGGACACCTTCACAAAAATTGATACACACATCAAGATCTACAAATCCATGTAATTACATTTCAAAAATATCAAAATTTATTCCTATGTGGCATATCTACAAACACCTATGCACCTATCACGATACGTGTCCGATACGGACACGAAATGGACACAAATTGTGCCCAAATTTTGGGGACAGCTAGGAAACCCTAAAACCTAACCTTATATGCAAATAAATAAGGAAAACTATGAGTTTAGATGATTTACCTATTGAGTATCAAAACTCAAGAAAAGCTTCAAAGAGGGGATTCCAAATGGCAACTCCAAATCTCCAAATGGCATGCAAACTGAGGTGCTCCTCCAAAAATCAGTATATAAACATAAATTAGATCCTATTGCAAAAGACTAGGACTAAAAAGGAGTTAAAATGAATTAATTAGGAATTTCTAAGTTTGGGGATTTACCTCTTTCTAAACTTGAGATCTATTTCCAAGAGAGGCTAACCCTAAATGAAGGAGGCATTAAATAGGGGTAGGAAACCCTAGGTTGGCTGCCATGGGTGGGCTAGGATTGGTCTTGGGCTTAATTCATGGGCATATGGCTTAAACACTAGGCTTAAAATTGATAAATCATAAGTCATTGACTTAAGCCATAAGTCATGATCTAATTTCACTTAAGAAATCTTTCCTACCTTAAGACTAATTTCTAATGACTAAAAGTAGGTTAACTAGAGTTAGACTAGGGTCACCAACTAGGGTTAGTTCTACAAAGTCTCAACTAGTCAAGACTAACATAACACATAGCAATATTTTAATTAATATTAAATTCACACAAATTCCCATAAATCATAATAAATTCAAATAAATCCTAAAATGACCAAAATACCCTCTAGGCTAAAATGTACTAGTCAAATATCCTAATCACATGGCTAGGCTCTAACGTTACACTAGTCAAACACCAAAATCATAAGTCATGATTTAAAATAGTTTTAAAATGATTAAAAAATCACCAAAAATCATATTATCATTTAAATATCATAATTAAATAAATTAAAACATAAAATTTCAAAATTACCCTCATTTTAGAAACTGGGTGTTACACCTTTTCTTGACTCCGGCCTAGTTGACTGATCTGCAACCGTCAAGATACCCATTTCTTGACGGGGAATCCCCGTCAAGAAAAGCCTTTATTCTGGTAGTAAAAGAATAGTTGTGTCAGTTCACTGTGCGTGTTCCACATTAATAGTAGGAAGAGGAGTAACAGTTGGGAAACTCTGAGATGTCTGTAGGCTCAGCACATATTAAGAATGCCAGGGGAGATTGCAAACCACTCACTGATGTGCTAGTCAACACCAGGTAGTAGTAGCACCTGTATATGTATATATATACATCAATATTAGGAGTACATGAACCAAGAGTTCCATATCCAGTAGCCAGGGGATAATATCTAGGTGTTAACAGAGAATGGCAACCCTGTGCCAAGGGAGACTTTAGGTAGACTAGTTAGCCTACTTAATGATACACCTTGTACATCAAGCAATAGGTGCCCAGTGTATCCTCGAGTGAATTTAGGAATCACTCACTCAATGCTAGAATAAAGTATTTCTAGTTTAGGGGGCAACAGTGTTGAAGCAATATGATACACTAGTGTATCAGGGTTAGGGATCTATGTGGGTGCAGGACAAAAATTGTAAGGATACTGCTACTAGTATCGGGATACTTTGGAGTGTTAGCATGTCCCCAAAAATGAGGCAAGTATTAAGGGTGTCAACTCCTTATAATGAGAGTCCAGGAGTTGAGCCTATGTACTGCTACAATAAGCCAGGTGAGGCAGCAGTACATACTTCCCTGTAGTGACCAGAAGAGTAGGTAAACTACACATACTACCATTAAGTAACATTGTACCTAGAATTGCAATGTCCTAGCTTTTTTTGGTCATCCAATATATACTGAGACAGGTAGGTATAACCATTGACTGTGCTGGAATCCTAGATATTGCTACTTCAAAAGGAAAGCACCACAAGTCTAGGGTCAGGTGAACTGGGTATCAGGATTGGTATATGAGAGCCCCACAGGATACTTAGTGCCAGGACCCAAATTGTAGGGGTATATATAAAACACCTATCAAGATCCAGGGTCGAGTTGGAAGGGTATGTGAGGAGTGTGCTAGGAGGCCAACTGGTGATCTGTGTTTGGGACCAACTAATAAGTGGCATACTAGAGGAGGTCAGGGGAATTAAGTAATACACAAGGCTACTTATACCATGATACCTAGGTGAATACACTCTAGGAGCATTAGTCAAATCCAGTAGGAGGAGAAACCAAGTCCAAGACCCAGCATGTCTTAAGTAACAAAAGGGAATTACAAACCCATCTAATTTTGGAAACCCAATAGAGTGGTGATGCCCTAATAACTTAACAAGTCAATAGATAGATTTACTTTACTCTTAATACTGTGTGTCGATTATATTAATCTATCAATAGGTCTCTTGGGCTTCGACTCGACATTTGACTCGCACCTCCAGCTCAGGACCACAGGCAAGTATACTTTCTGATCTGCTTCCAATTCTGATGGTTTTACTCAGTATATATCATACATATGTTCCTTTGCTTGATGACCCGATGGACACATGAGTTAGTATCATGAACCCCTATTTATTATACTCTTGTTTTAACTTCTTTTATAATTTGTGACTTGTTTGGGTTCATGAGTACTGGTCGGGAGGGCGAAATATCTTAGTAGACGTGTGAACTTCCCATTCTATCCTCCGTGTCTTTCGTGGAGAATAGCAGCTGCATATGACACGTACAGGGTGCTGGATTTACGCCCTAGCCGTTCACATGTCGAAACAGATATTTCAATACACTTAGATAGCTTATTTTTTATTATTTTCTTACTTTCCACCACTTACCATGTCACTATGTTTTTACATTCTTCCTAGTTGACATATCATATTCTGCGATTCATACTTTTAATCTAGGTATACCATGTCATCAGCTCACCTTTCTGTTTTCTTCTACATATGTTGTATTCATGTATTGTCGATTCTATTATGTTGCGGATAGTTTTTCAGCTTGTGTGTTTGTTCCATTCCTGACTGGAAAACCAATATTTTAGGTGATGAGTTAGAGGATTTCTATACCAAATATTATGAGCACACTGCAGATCTAAATTTTGGTGCTCAGGACGATCTGGAGGCTACTTATGCGGAGTTGCCTGCTACAGATGGCTTTTAGTAGATTTGCTTAGTATTTTCACAGATTGATTTAGCTGAGACTATTAGATGTTATTCCTATTTTAAGACTCATGAGTTGATTGGTGGATGTTCTCTAGTACATTGCTTTTCTTTGGAGATTATGTCATTTAGTACATTTGATCGATATTGGAGTTTTGTCAGATTATTCATTATCTATCTCCCCAATACATTTTATAGAATTCATCTTGTTTGGTCCTATCTGTTGATTTGGTTTACATTGTGCAAATGAGTATAAACTGTGTGGTTGTATTTATAAATGTGGAGATGACTAGACATCGTACTACCTGGACGTACCCACGGCTCACGCCCAATTATTGGGTGCGGGTCGTGACATATTTTTATGGTGGCCCATGTAGGTCCGTTTTTGCAAAAAGCAGCAAAACTCGTGGTAGTACTCAACTTAGATGTACTACTGCGGGCCTGCGAATAAGATTAGTATTAAGGACCATCTCCACATGTCCTAAACTGTTATTGACTTCCCTATTTGATTTCAATTACTCCTTGATCTACATCATGTTTGAATCTCCATACCGACTAACACTTTTTCCTTTTGTGACAGATAGATGGATTCTCAAGGCAGGAACACCGCTCCCCCGAACACCCCAGCAACCGTCGGTGGGACTTCCACGAACGGAACCCTACCGATCCATGGAGGCAATTTCACCTATCTAGGTGAGATGCCCCAGCCGCAGACTTCGAGATTATGTCGAGGCGATATTCCACCACCTCCCCAGTTCCCTCCGTCGACTCCGCCACCAGCACAGTTTCCTCTACCAGCACACTTCCAGTATCCAGCACCAGTTTTGCCTCCAGCACCTGCGCTGGATAATGCTATGCTCCTTGGGATCTTCCAGCATCTCATTATTTCCTAGACGCGGCAGGCCGAAGTCTTCCATGATACCCTGAGGGAGGCCCTTCAGACTAGAGATGCTCCCCCACTGCGCCTCGGGACTTCCAAGAATTTTATGGACCTTAGGCCCAGGGAATTCAAGGAAACGGAAGGAATACTCTACGCAAACAAATGGTTGGAGAACGTGAATCGCAATCTCCGGATGGCTCGAATTCCTGAAGATAAGAAGGTCGAGACGGCTAGCATGCAGCTCTATGACATCGCCTGCACGTGGTATAGAAACGAGCCTCGATTCACCGCGCCAGATGTGACTTGGAAAGAATTTAAGGAGCTGTTCAAGGTGAAGTTCTACCCCGACGCGACCAGAGAAGAGCAAAAGAATGAGTTCGAGGGCTTGAAGCAGGGCAATCTCTCCATCGACGAGTACACCGCTGAGTTCTCCCGCCTCAGCCGCTTCACAAATGCCTTGACTCCGGAAGCCAAAGCGAAGAAGTTCAGAAAAGGGCTATCGCACAATATTCGTATTGCCATCGCCTCTAGCCAGGCCACCACCTATAAAAGAATCCTGAAGGTTACGCAAGCAGTGGAAAAGGAGATGAGGCACAAATAGAAGAGGGACTGAGACGTCTAAGGAAGAGGCAACAGCCAGTCTGGATCGGCAAAACGATCCAATGCTCCGAGAAAGACCGCAGTACAGCAGCATCAGCCACAGCCCCGCTACCAGCAGCAGCAATACCAGCCTCCAGCTAGAGCTTCTACTATCCAGCAGAATCCGCAGAGACAGCCAGTGGATCCTTGCACCTACTACAAGAAGCCAGGGCATGCATGTGAGGTGTGTCGGAAGCGACTCGGAGTATGTCTATTCTATGGGTCGAGTGCGCATCAGGTGCCAGAGTGCACCCAAGTACCGTCCCATTTAGCACAGGGGACAACTCCTGCCCTAGGAGCACCGACGAGGCCCATAATACCCCAGCCGCAGCGGGGACCCCTACCCACACAGCAGTAGCGCTTCGTCCACCACCAGCAGCAGGGCAGAGCTTATGCCATAGCGGTCGAGGAGACACTAGCATCTCCTGATGTGATAGCCGATTCTGTTCTCCTTGAGTCTTTCAGCTATTGCTTTATTCGATTATGGCGCCAGTCATAGCTTCATATCTGCAGCTTTTATTTTTAGACATAGTATTGTATCTGAGCCTTTAGACTGCACCTATAAAATCTCGACTGGCGGAGGCATCATCTTGGTGAAGGATGTTTGTGTCGGTCACCGCATTACCATAGGAGGCCGGGAAATATGTGCTAGTTTACTCATAATGCCACTCCTGAGCTTTGATATAGTACTCGGCATTGACTGGTTGAGTCAGCATTTTGCCAGCATTGATTGTCACCGCGGATATGTTGTGTTTAGTCTGCCAGGGGAGACCGTATTCGAGTTCGCTAGAGGAGCAGTAGAGCAGCATGGTGATGCTCTTTGTGGGACCATGGTAGCGGAGAAGGAGCTACCTCATCCCATCATCGCAAAGTTTTTCGACGTTTTTCCCGAGAACCTGCCAGGACTGCCGCCAGATAGAGATGTCGAGTTCTTCATTGATCTTATGCCAGGCGCGGAGCCAGAGTCGCAGCGAGTATACATAATCAACAAGAAAGAGGCCGTGGAGTTGAAGAAGCAGATCGACGAGCTACTGGAGAAAGGGTTCATTAGATCGAGTTCGTCGCCTTGGGGTGCACCGGTGTTGCTCGTGCCAAAGAAGGAAGGAACGGTGCGTATGTGTATCGACTACCGGACCTTCAATAATAAGACGATCAAGAACAAATTCCTACTACCAAGAATTGACGATCTTTTCGATCAGTTGAGCGGTGCACGGGTGTGTGCACGGGTGTTCTCGAAGATGGACTTGAGGTCGGGATACCACCAAGTGAAAGTGAAGAAAGAGGATATTTCGAAGACAGCTTTCCAGACCAAGTACGGCCAGTACGAATTTATGGTGATGTCGTTTGGGTTGACCAATGCCCCGGCAGTCTTCATGAATTTGATGAACAAGGTATTCCACCCATACCTTGATAAGTTCGTAGTGGTCTTCATCGACGACATCCTTATTTATTCAAAATCACCAAAAAAGCACGAGAAGCATCTGTGGATCGTGCTGGAGACCCTCAGGAAGAAGAAACTCTACGAAAAGCTTTTAAAGTGCAAGTTTTTTATAGACAAGGTAGAATTCCTTGGACATGTGGTGACCGGAGACGGTATATCCGTTGACCCAAAAAAGATTGTTGTTGTTGAGTCATAGACTACACTAACGTCTGTGGCAGAGATTCGAAGTTTCTTGGGATTGGCGGGGTACTACAGAAAGTTCATACAGGACTTTGCTCGGATTGCAGAGCTGATGACTAGGCTCACTCGGAAGGACGTAGAGTTCGTATGGACAAAGGACTGTCAGTCTATGTTCGATGAGCTAAAGAAGAGGCTGACGACAGCTCCCAAATTGACGTTGCCATCCGGTTCCGACGGTTTTTCTATCTATAGCGAGCTTCAGGAAGGGCTTGGGATGTATTTTAAAGCAGAACGAAGGTAATAGCATATGCGTCAGACAGCTGCGACCATGTGAGAAGAATTACCCTACCAAG
>JANAVB010026179.1:0-17500 GCA_029216955.1 Iris pallida
ATATATATATATAATATATATATATATTCTATATTATTATCTATATATATATTTATATATCTTTATATCTTATATATATATATATTATTATTATATATATATATATATCATATATATATATATATATATATATATATATATTATATATATAGAGAGAGAGAGAGAGAGAGAAGAGAAGAGGGGAATATGAAGATGAATTAGAAGAAGAAGAAGGGAAGAAGTAGCAGTGGCAGTAGCAGTAGATGCAGCAGCAGCTGCAGGAAGCAAGCAGCAGCAGCAAGGGGCATTAGCAGCAGCAGCTGCAGGAGCTGCAGCAGCAGCAGGGCAGCAGCAGGAGCTGCTTTAGCAGCTCCTTTCCCCCCTGTACACCCCATTCACCCCCATTAACCCCCCTAGTATATATGTATAATAGTATCAATAGATATATATATATAGGTATATATATATAGATGGATAGGAAGTTAGGATGAAAGATAGAGGAAGAATTAGAAGAAGAATGAAAGAAAGATAGAGGAAAGAATAGGAAGAAATGAGAAGGAATTAGGAGAGGTTAGGAATTTGAAGAAGAATAGGAAGGGGGAGTAAGAAGAAGAATTAGAGCTAGAAGGATAAGGAGAAGAAGTTAAGAAGAAGAAGAATTAGAATCTAGAGTCAAAGAAGAGGGTTGGAGCGAGAGCTAAAAGGGGGCTTTTTGGTAGAAATCGAGTTAGAAGGGGAAATTGAGCCCGGAGTATCGGATCGTGATGAAACTTGACGTAGGCCTAGGTTATATGAATTAGATTTTGCGGGCAAGCTCCCGAGTGGAAATCGGGGTCGTAGGACGCCGGTATCGCGCCGTATCAGCGCGTATCTTAAAATATTCAAGATATCTGCAACGGGCCGTAAGGTGGACTAGACGTCCACTTTATCTAGGTATTTTGGTAGATAACGAACCTATAGGATAGTACCCTACTACCCTAGGGAGATCGGGTCAAAATATCAAGCGTAGGTAGGCTATCTAGATAATCGCATGGTAGAGTTTTACCCTTAAAAAGGGTAAAATAGGAAATTGGCCCATGGCCAAGATTTGAGTTTCCAAGTCCAAGATGGACTTGGATATGGGTTGTATAGGTTGGTAATAAGTAGAATTAGCTGTCTAAACCTAGTCTTGGACCCGGTTGACCACGGTTGACTTTTTAGACTAAAAGTCAACTATGGGTCAACACTTTACCCAATTTAGTTCCAAATTCCATTTAACTTGGACAGTTGACTAAAAGTCAACTATTAGTCACCAGTGACCTAGGGTTGACCTAGAGTTGACCAGAGTTGACCCGTTGACCAAAAGTCAACGGTAAGCCAGTTTTTGACCTAGTTTGATTCAGATTGACTTCTAATGTTCTCCCATGACCAAGATTGACCCGACTAGACATGTCTTGACCTAGAATGACTAAATAGGATTTAATTTGATTTAACTTTACTTCCTAAACATAGTATTGATACGTCTTGTTCTCTATAGGTCCTCGAGGCACTGCCGTTGATACAGTCGACGTATATTATCATCTTACAGGCGAGTACATTCTCTGATACTTATTCCCAATTTATGATAACTATTATGATTCATGTACTTAGTGTTGACATGCTTATTTTCGACACATGGTTCTCACGGATTGGTATTCTTGGATCCCGACGAGAGATGTTTTCTCCTTCTTAGGTTGGGATGTATTGTGCAAGCACCCTTGTAGCTCTTGCTCAATATATGGTCTCTGATTCTAGAGAAGGCTAGCTACCTTCTCATTAGAATCCCGTGCAGTGACGTGTCCTGTTTGGATCCATTCTACCAGTTGGGGTAGGGGGAGTAGTAGCGTATGCCTGTGATCAGATCCATCCCGCATTCCCGAACAGTGTGAGTCATATACCGCACATATGACTTGCCACGCCGATTCTTGACAGGTACCCAAGCCGATCACAAGCTGAAACTACTACTCACACACATTGGATATATAGCTTACCTTGATTGTGTACATGCCATGATCCCGTTCTATTTTTTTGTTCTAGCTCTAGCTTTACAGCTTACCATGCCATGATACATATATGTACACTCCATGATTCATTGTATATGCTCTATTTACAGTCTTATAGCTTTTATTCTATCTTGAGATCTGTTATTAGATATATGTACTCGTTCCATCCTGACTGGACTGTTGATAAAGTATTACAGATGTCGACGAGGGAGATTGCAGTACCTACTACGGTCCGGACGACGTAGTGGGCCTAGACTTGGTCCCGCAGGACGTAGTTCCGCCTGACGAGACTATACCACTTGTTTAGTTAGAGTAGGTCTTTGTACCGGACTTAGTTTCCAGTTACTTTTGAGACTGTATTATATTTGGACTGTATTAGAGACTAGACTTGTATATTATTTGTATCTGGACTTGACAGGTTATATTTTATCATCTTGTTGTCTTTATCTTTCAGTCTTTACTTATCATCTTAGAGTTGTGATTGATTACTTATATATATTCATTGCTTGTCCTCCGTTCGGAGTTGACTATATTCTCAACAGGTTTTGTTATATATATAAACTGTTGTCAGACTAGAAAATCTACAGCGTTCCACGCCGTTTTTCCGGTGAGGGCTGGGCGTTGTCGCGTCATGTGCCCTTTTAGCGGGTGCGGGTCGTGACAGGTATATAAATATGTATATATATATAGATATATATATATAGAGAAGAGAGGAGAGAAAGAAGTAGGATGAGAAGGAGAAGAAGAAGTGGAGAAACAGCAGCAGCTAGCTGCTGTGGCAAGGCCACAGTAGCAGCAAAAATCAGCAGTAGCAGCAGCTGCAAAGGGCAGCAATCCCCCCCTTTTTCACCCCTATTTTACCCCCCTTTAACCCCCCATATATATATATATATATATATATATATATATATATATATATATGTATATATATATGTGTATATATATATATAGATAATTAGATATTAGATAGTTAGAATTAGAGAGAATAGAACAGAGAATTAGAAGAAAGATTAGGAAATTAGAAGAAGAAGAAGTTAGAAGTTGAAAAGAGATTAGAAGAAGTTGGAAGAAATAGGAGGAGAAGAAGTTAGAAGAAGAATAGGAATAGGAATGGGAAGGGATTAGAAGAAGAAGATTAAAAAGGAAGAACTTGAATTAGAAGAAGAAGGATTAGAAGAATTAGGAAGAAAGGTTAGAATAGGAATTTGAAGAGGAAAGAGAAGTAGAAGTATAGGAATAGGATTTAGAAGAATCGAGTTAGAGAGCGAATTTGAGCCCGGAGTATCGGATCGCGATGAAACTTGACGTAGGCCTAGGATACGTGATTTAGATTTTGCGGGTAGGCTCCCGAGTGGAAATCGGGATCGTAGGACGCCGGTATCGCGTCGTATCAGTGCGTATCTTGAAATATTCAAGATATCGATAATGGACCGTATCGTGGACTAAACGTCCACTTTACTTAGGTATTTTGGTAGGTAATATATCTATAGGCTAGTACCTTACTACCCTGGGGAGATCGGGTCAAAATATCAAGCGTAGGTAGGCTAACTAGATAATCGCCGAAGGTAGAATTTTACCCTTTTAAAGAATAAAATAGGAAATTGGCCTATGGCCAAGATTTGAGTTTCGAAGTCCAAGATGGACTTGGATATGGGTTGTAGAGGTTGATAATAGTTAGGAATAGTCGCCTAGACCTAGTCTTGACCCCGGTTGACCATGGTTGACTTTTTGGACCAAAAGTCAACTATGGGTCAACACCTTGCCCAATTTAGTTCCAAATTCCATTAGACTTGTGCAGTTGACCAAAAGTCAACTGTTATCACCAGTGACCTAGAGTTGACCTAGGGTTGACCAGAGTTGACTAGGGTTGACCAGAGTTGACCAGTTGACCAAAAGTTAACTGTAAGTCAACCGTTGACTCAAATCGACCTAGATTAATTCCGTTTGACTTGCATTGACCCAGTATGACCTAGCTAGACCTAATATGACTTAAGTTGACCTCGTACAGTCTAGTTTGACATGTCTTGACCTAGAATGACTTAAATAGGGTTTAAATTATCTTGACTTTAATTTCTAAACAGAGTATTGATACGTCTTGTTCTCTATAGGCCCTCGAGATGCTGCATTTGCTCCGGTTGACGTACCATATCATATTTCAGGCGAGTATATTCTCTGACACTTTTCTAATTTATAATAATTGTTATGATTTATGTGATTAGTGTGGATATGCGTGTTCTCGACACATTGGTCACACGGATTGGTATTCATGGATCCCGACATGAGATGTTATTCCTCGTTATCTTGGTATATCTTATGCAAGCCCCCTTGTAGTTCTTGTGCAGTATATGGATACCGATTCTCGAGAAGACTTGCTCCCTTCTCATAGAATCCCGTGTCGTAACGTGTCTTGCTTGGATCTACTCTACCAGTCGGGGACGGGGAGTACTAGTGTAGATGTGTGGTCATTATCCACCTTGTTTATTCTTGTAGACCTTGAATGCTACCAATCCTACACTCCACGTAGGATTGGCTGATCAGTAGACCTTATGCAGACCCAAGCCGACCACATGTTGAAACTAGTACTCACACACTTAGATATGTGATTCTTGATTCTTGTACATGCCATGATCAGTTTACTTGCCTTGTTCTAGCTCTAGTTTTACAGCTTACCTTGCCATGATACTCACATGTACATTCCATGATTTTCTTGTATATACTCTCTATTTACTGTCTTATAGCTTTCGTCATATCTTGTGAACTGTTGTTAGTAGATTGTACTCGTTCCATCCTGACAGGATATGTTAAAAATATTACAGATGCAGATGAGGGAGACTACTGTACCTACTACGGTCCGGATGACGTAGTGGGCCTAGACCTGGAGACTTTGGTCCAGCAGGGCTTAGCTCCGCCTGGCGAGACCTTACCTATTGCTTAGTTATAGTAGGTCTTTTATACTGGACTTTGTCTCCAGCTACTTTTGAGACTGTTATTATTATGGACTGTATTAGAGACTTGGACTTGTATATATTCTTGTGTTGGACTTAACAGGTTATTATTTTATTATCGTCTTGTTGTCTTTATCTTTCAGCCTCTACTTTGTTATCTTAGAGTCGTGGTTGAGTACTCATATATATTCATTGCTTGTCCTCCGTTCGGAGTTGACCATATTCTCGACAGGTTTTTGTTATATATATAAACTGTTTAGAGTAAAAAAATCTACAGCGTTCTACGCCGATTTTTCGGTGAGGGCTGGGCGTTGTCGCGTCACGTGCCCTTTTAGCGGGTGCGGGTCGTGACACTCAGGTGGGGTAGTTTTGGTAAACTTGCCTCATCTTTGCCTTCACATAATAAATTGCGTGTTTTCAACTTGCACAAGTAGGCTTAATAATAAAAGAGACGAATCCACATAGCTAAAGAAAATTATTCCGACGGATCGAATCGAATTTAGAACATGGAAAACATCCCACGGTCGGATTAGAGTTGGTGCACGGCGTGCTTTGAAAACGACACTCGGTCCTTCGTCCCGTGGCTTGGGAGAAGGAAAGTTGGTATTCGCCACAAATTATGAGTTAGCCTAAGTCATAGGCGTCGTCCGCGTATATGCTCGATAAAGCATGCACGTTTCCTCGAAGCAAGGCTCGACGTAGCCTTGATCGTCCCACGAGCTAAGTTGTATCGCACGGCTTATGGCATGAGTTAGGTACCCAAAGAATTTGGTTGTAAGTTGAGCGTATGCACAGTCCCACGGTTCTACGGCTGCATATAGCCATTCGTTCCTACGGTATTAGGGCTCGTCATGTTAAGAAGTACGAGGCGGTCCCTCGGTTGGGAGTCTTGCGTTCCTATCCACGTTGAGATGTTCGAGGCGGTCCCTCGGTTGGGAGTCTCGTGTTCCTATCCAAGTTGAGAAGTTCGAGACGGTCCCTCGGTTGGGAGTCTCGCGTTCCTATCCACGTTAAGATGTTCGAGGCGGTCCCTCGGTTGGGAGTCTCGTGTTCCTATCTACGTTAAGTAGTTCGAGACGGTCCCTCGGTTGGGAGTCTCGTGGTCCCGAGGCACGTTATGCCAAGTGTAATTTTGAGCACGAGTTGCTAAGTATAGTTCCAGTCGTACCAACAAGTAGGCCATGCATTTACGTGAGTCTAGATGTCTCGTAGGTGCGTGGTCATTGGACACCTTGTCGACAAGGATTTCTGTCTAGACTGGTTATACGCCGGGGCACCGGGCCCAGTCATCCTAGGAGGTAGACGTTATAGCAGCGCATGCTTTTATTGCGTGGGTAGTCGGGGGCTTTCAACGGGGCTCGCTACCTGCGCTGAAGGACCCGCCGCCTACCCGAGCTATGTCCGCGATGGCTTGTCATGCCAGTGGCCTTTCATATAGATAATTGGCGTGCTAAGCGGCGAATCCGCATGCACGGTGTCGGTCATAACAAAGGAAGTGTAAGCACGGTATACGTTGAATGGTGAAATATGTGCTCGGTTGCACCCAAAGTATTATAAAGCATACGATTCGGCTATACGTAAAAATACGTGCTTCGGCACGAGATATGGCGTCGTGTTTGAGTTCCCAACATCAGTTCCACAAGTCGGGTTAGTCATTGCGAGTTAAGTCGAGAAGGGCTGTCACGCCCCGATTCCGTCGAATTGATAGTCGTCCTCCGGACGTGATGCCGTACGAACCTAATTTGCGATCCTTGTCATAATAGTGTAGAATCAAAGAAATCGTGGCACGATTCTTTACGAAACACTTGCTATCAAATTGCCGGTTTTGAAAATCACTTAGCCTATGCAAACAATGAATGAATCGATTAACGTTTATCGCAACGATACGGCTAAGTAAAGCAAATCAACTAAGTCCAAAGGAAAACGGTCATTGGACAACTTGTCGACAAGGTGAAGTTTCCTCGAACGGTTCCCTAGGCCAAGGGACCGATTTGGCCCGAGAGAAACGAGTGTAGCAGCGCCAACTCTTCATCGGCGCGAGTTATACGGGCACTTTCGCACAGGGCTCGCTACCCGACGCGAAAGGGGCGTCGTCTAACCAAATGCTATAGTCCGCGATGGCTTGACATTGCCAGTGGCCTTTATACCCCTTTTACTGCTTAACAGGTGCACGGACACGGGATGAACATGATAATTGCTTAATGATATACAAGTTCATATGCTTGCCTCAAAAACATGTTAACATGCAAATCGAACAGGATGGTTAGAAAGATCATTGAAATAGCTAGCTAACATGTTTATAAAACTTCTTAAATCAAATGTAGAGCTTGGATTTAATTAGCCATTCGCCAGTACATGTGTTTCATGCTGATCCTCGCTTTTTGCAGGTCCCGCGAACCAGGAAGGACGCGCCAGCTAGCTCGGCGGCGTTCGTGACTTTTGAAGCTTCGGCCGTGCGTCGAAGACTTACTCTGCAATTTCACTTTTGAAGGCTCTCGACAGTCCAAGGCAAATGACTCAGCGTCCCTCCCATCCAGGTCAATGGAGTACTTGTGTATATTGAGGGATGTGTGCAATGTATGGAACGGCTATCTCATCGGCACTCTTTTGTAATCGAGTCATGTTGTAGCCCGCGCGGCAATAAGTCTTGTACCGGAGTCTGTAAATGATGTTCATTATCAATAAAGAATCAAGTTTCCTTTACTTATTATGTGTATCAATTTGTCTGCGTACTCTCTTAGATCTCGTGTCTCGGATTACCTTATGACTAGGCCTTGTGCGATCGCAAATTAGGTTCGCACGACATCACGCCCAGGGGACGACTATCGATTCGACGGAATCGGGGCGTGACATAATAGTATCAGAGCACGACTTTACGTCCTTGGCCTCCAGTGTCGAGTTCTAGTCTCCAACCGTTGACCTCGTGTCGATGAGAAGAGTTGTTCCATACGCTGAGCCCAGGACATTTTCTGAAACTAAATAGAGTTGCCTTTCCTTTTTCCCTGCAGTTACGGGAGCTCAGGCGGAAGACGAGACGAGCGCTTCCAGCGGCTCGAGTACTTCTAGACCCGAGCATTCCGTCAACCCAGCAGAAAAGACACCTACTGTAGCCGGACCTTCCGGCGACCCGATGCAACGTATGCTGCAGATGCTTGAAATGCAGCAACGTCAAAACGAGCTCCATCGTCAGCAAGCGGAGGCTCGTCAGACTCAATTTGAAAATTGGTTCGAGGCTCAATTCCAGCTACAGCAGCAGCAGCTGAATACCCTCCAGCAAATTGTACAGTCGGTCGTGGACAACAACAACAATTCAACGATGACACCTGTCGTGACCCGGCCTGCGGTTCGATCCAATGAAGCTGAACCAGAGGCACCCGTGCTCTCACCTGCAGCACCGAGAAGTTCTAACTTCGACGTGTCAAAATTCACGAAAAGCTGTCGTACTTCCTTCAATGGCACAGAAGATCCCTCCGTGGCGATCGACTGGTTGGAGGAGCTGGAAGACAAGTTCGAGCTGTTGGGTGTCGAGAACTCTAAGAAAGTCGCGTGTGCTCAACTTTTACTTCGAATGAACGTACATGATTGGTGGGCTGTACAGAAGCGGGCTATTCGACGTGAAGACGAGCCGGCGACGATCTCATGGGCGACATTCAAAAATGCATTCGAAAACGAATATCTTTCTGCAGCCGTACGACAGGAAAAGGAAAATGAGTTCATGCAGTTGACACAAGGGAATATGACTGTACGACAATATGCGGCCAAATTCAACAAACTGGCCAAGTTTGCTGGAGACTATTTGCCTACCACCGCAAGTCGAGCAAAACGATTTGTAGTGGGCTTGCGTTCCTCTATCCGTGCTCATGTCTCGGTGTCGGAATACAAAACTGTGGGCGAGGCACTAAACCACGCCAGCCGTCTCGAGTCCGAGTATCCTCCTACTACTGTCGGCGCTGTTAACTTTAATAACAAATGCCATAGTAATGCGGGAGGCAACAACGCACATAAACGTCAATATCGCGGCAACCAGACGAAGGAGCGGATGGTCTGCAATTTCTGCCACAAGGACGGGCACCTGGACACCGACTGCTGTTACGACCTGTACCCGCTACAAGGGCACGTACACGTGACAACGCCCAGCCCTCACCGTAAAAACGGCGTGGAACGCTGTAGGTTTTTCTACTCTAAACAGTTTATATATATACATCAAAACCTGTCGAGAATATGGTCAACTCCGAACGGAGGACAAGCAATGAATATATATGAGTACTCAATCACAACTCTAAGATGACAAAGTAAAGACTGAAAGATAAAGACAACAAGACGATAATAAAATAATAACCTGTCAAGTGCAACACAAGAATATATACAAGTCCAAGTCTCTAATACAATCCATAATAATAACAGTCTCAAAAGTAGCTGGAGACAAAGTCCAGTACAAAAGACCTACTCTAACTAAGCAAGTGGTAAGGTCTCGTCAGGCGGAGCTAAGCCCTGCTGGACCCAAGTTTCCAAGTCTACGCCCACTACGTCATCCGGACCGTAGTAGGTACAATAATCTCCCTCGTCAGCATTTGTAATATTTGTCAACATATCCAGTCATGATGGAACGAGTACAATCTACTAACAACAGTTCACAAGATATGACAAAAGCTATAAGACTGTAAATAGAGAGTATATACAGAAAAATCATGGAATATACATGTGAGTATCATGGCAAGGTAAGCTGTAAAACTAGAGCTAGAACAAGGCAAGTAAACTGATCATGGCATGTACAAGAATCAAGAATCATATATCTAGGTGTGTGAGTACTAGTTTCAACATGTGGTCGGCTTGGGTCTGCACAAGGTCTACTGGCCTGGTTAATCATACGTGGAGTGTATGATTAACACTCACAAGGTCTACAAGAATAACAAGGTGGATAATGACCACATGTCTACACTAGTGCTTCCCGACCCCGACTGGTAGGGTGGAACCAAACAAGACACGTTACGACACGGGATTCTACAAGAAGGGAGCAAGTCTTCTCGAGAATTGGTGTCCATATACTGCACAAGAACTACAAGGGAGCTTGCACAAGATATACCAAGACAACGAGGAATAACATCTCATGTCGGGATCCATGAATACCAATCCGTGTGACCAATGTGTCGAGAACAAGCATATCTACACTAATTACATTAATTATAACAATCATCGTAAATTAAAAAAGTGTCAGAGAATGTACTCACCTGTAATATGGTATGATATGTCAACTGGAACAAATGCAGCATCTCGAGGACCTATAGAGAACAAGAAGTATCAATACTATGTTTAGAAAGTAAAGTCAAATCAATTTAAACCCTATTTAAGTCATTCTAGGTCAAGACACATCAAACTAGACTGTACGAGGACAACCTAAGCCATATTAGGTCTAGCTAGGTCATACTGGGTCAATGCAAGTCAAACGGAATTAATCTAGGTCGATTTGAGTCAACGGTTGACTTACAGTTGACTTTTGCTCAACTGGTCAACTCTGGTCAACTCCGGTGAACTCTGGTCAACCCTAGGTCAATGGTGACTAATAGTTGACTTTTGGTCAACTTCCCAAGTTTAATGGAATTTGGGACTAAATTGGGTAAAGTGTTGACCCATAGTTGACTTTTGGTCTAAAAAGTCAACCGTGGTCAACTGGGGTCAAGACTAGGTCTAGGCGACCATTTCTAATCATTACCAACCTCTATAACCCATATCCAAGTCCATCTTGGACTTCGAAACCCAAATCTTGGCCGTAGGCCAATTTTCTAATTTACCTTTTCTAAGGTAAATTTCTAGCCTAGGTGGAAACCTAGTTAGCCTACCTACGCTTGTTATTTTCACCCGAGCTCCCTAGGGTAGTAAGGTACTAGCCTATACATATATTACCTACCAAGATACCTAAGTAAAGTGGACTTCTAGTCCATCTTACGGCATATTGCCGGTATCTTGAATATTTCAAGATACGCAATGGTACGACGCGATACCGGCGCCCTACAACCCCGATTTCCACTCGGGAGCCTACCCGCAAAATCTAATTCACGTATTCTAGCCCCACGCTAAGTTTCAACTCATTCCGATACTCCGAGCTCCGTTTCGCCCTCTAACTCGATCTCCTCTATTTCTTATTTCCCACTTTCCCTTCCTATTATTCTTCTTCTATTTCCTCCTCTTCCAATTCCTATTCTCCTTATCCTTCTTCTTATTATCCTTCTTCCCATTCTTCTTCTAAATCTTCTTCCTATTCCTTCTTCTAACTCTTCTTCCTATTTTTTCTTCTAACCCCTTCTCATTTCTTTCTAATTCTCTTCTAATCCTCCAATTCTTCCTTTTTTTCTCCTCACTTCTTCTAATCCTTCTTCTTCTAATTTCTTCTTATTCTAATTATCTTCTATCCATATATATATATATGGGCGTAAAATAGGCTAAATAGGGGGGCTTAAGGGGCTGAAAAGGGGGGGGGGATCAACTGGCAGCTGCTGCTGCCAGTGGAGCTGCTGCTACTGCTGTGTTTTCTCTTCTTCTTCATCTCTTCACTTCCTCTCCTCTTCTTATATATATATATATATATCAATACACTCACACACAAATCTCTACATACATATAAATACACACACACGTATATCTACATATATATAAATACACCCACACACACATACAAATATATATACAATATAGACACACACACACACAATACTCACACACTCACAAACACACACACACACACTACCACTTTCTCACACAACACCACCACCACTCTCTACACCACTCTCACCACCATCTCATGACACCAATACCACTACCACTCTCTCATTCCTCTACACACACAAATACATATTAAAATAAAATAAATAAATAAATAAATAAATAAATATATATATATATATATATATATATATATATATATATATATATATATATATATATATATATATATATATATATATATATATATATATATATATATATACTACTCTAATTAGAAAACCCCCAATTTTCTTAAACTAGATTTTAGGAAACCTAAGGAAAAGCTATGGTCAAAAGATGGAGAATAATCTCCTCTTCATTTATTGTGAAGAACTTAAATGCCAAAGAGTAATAAATGAAGAATTAATGGCTTACCTAACAATAGGTTTCTCTCTTGAGAAGAAAGCTTGGAAGAAAGAAAGAAATGGAGAGGGAGAAGTTTACTTGGTGGTGAAGGAAAGAGAGAGGGGGGCTATTCATGGCCGGCCAAGTGTTGGGGGAGGGGGGGGGGGGGGGGGGGGGTTATTGGGTTTTGGGTGGGATCCAATAGCCCTCCAAACCCATTAGACTTAGGTTGGGTTCGGTTTGTTTCGGTTTGGTTCGGTTTGTTTCTAATGAACTAATTAAGTCTCTAAAATGACTAATTAATCCATGAAAGTTGGGTTTATGATTTCTAACCTAATTATGATGGTAAGTGGGCCAAGTCCAGCTAGTATGTGGGTTCTACTAGGGTCCAGGCTACCCGGGTCTCCAACTTGAGTCCGAATTGGATAAAATCCAAACCAAACCAAATAAATCCCAAAAAATCACATAAAATAAATAAAAATTCCTATAAATTATAAAACTTGAAAAATGACGAAAATACCTCTAATTTGAAAACTGGGGGTGACAAATCTACCCTTCTTAAAAAAATTTCGTCCTCGAAATTGAATGAGAACTAAAACAACAATCATGAATAGAACAAGGAAAGAAAAGAAAGGATTTTACCTCAAGGCTCGAAGAGATATGGGAATCGCTCCCGTATGTCGTCCTCTCTCTCCCAGGTGGACTCACCTGGAGAGTGGTGTCTCCATGCAACGCAAACTAAGGGAATGACCTGGTTCCGGAGCACCTTCTCTCTTCGGTCCAAGATCTCAACCGGCTTCTCTGGATAGCTGAGGGTCGGTCCCACTTCGATCTCTGAGTGGTCCAAGACGTGACTGGGATCTGCCACGTACCGTCTCAGCTGCGACACGTGGAACACGCAGTGCACTCCCTCTAGTACGGGCGGTAACTCTAGTCGGTAAGCCACTGCACCGACCCTGCCCAAGATACGGAATGGTCCGATGTATCGTGGACTAAGCTTCCCGCCGCCACCAAAATGAATCGTGCCATACGTCGGAGAAATTCGCAGAAACACAAGGTCGCCAACCTAGAACAAAACACAAGACTTAGAGCTTGATCTAAAACAATCACAATCAGACTCAAATACTAGAAAAATCTAAACTATACCTCAAACTCCAACGGCCTCCGGTGGCTATCGGCCCAATGCCGCTGCCTATCCTGCGCCACCCGAAGTCGATCTCTGATAACCCTGACCTTCTCTGCAGCATCCACCACCATCTCAGGGCCAAGCAAAACCCTCTCGCCGACATCATCCCAAGACAAAGGGAGTACGACACCTCCGTCCGTATAGAGCCTCGAAAGGTGACATCTCTATACTGGCTTGGTAACTGTTATTGTAAGCAAACTCTACCAAGTGAAGGTGGTCCTCCCAAGATCCCCCGAAGTCCAAGACACAGGTACGCAGCATATCCTCGAGGGTCTGAATCATCCTCTCCGACTGCCCGTCTGTCTGGGGGTGGTATGCGGTACTGAACTTGAGCGATGTGCCCAAGCTAAGCTGCAAACTCCGCCAGAAGTGGGAAGTGAATAGGCTGTCCCAATCCGAGACTATACTCACTGGAACCCCGTGCAATCGGACTATCTGCCGCACGTACATCTCGGCCAACCTCTCCGTCGACAAACCCACTTTGAAAGGCAAAAAGTGGGCCGATTTGGTCAATCGATCAACAATGACCCAAATCGCATCCTTTTCTCCTGGAGAGCGCGGAAGCCCAGATACAAAGTCCATAGTGATATGCTTCTACTTCCACTCAGGAATGGGTAGTGGCTAGAGCAATCCACCGGGTCTCTGCCTCCCGGCCTTCACCTACTGGCACTCCAAACATCTCGAAACGAACTGAGCCACCTCACGTTTCATGCCATACCACCAAACATGCTGTCTCAAGTCTCTATACATCTTGTTGGCTCCTGGATGCATAGAGTACTGAGAACGGTGTGCCTCCTGAAGAACCTTCTCCCGAAGTCCTCCGCTCGGCACGCACAATCTGGTACCATGCCTCAACGACCCATCCCCTGCTATAGAGAACTCATCCATCAGTCCTATCTGGACCTGCTCCCTGATGACCCTCAGAGCCTCATCCTCAAACTAAGCTGCCCTGACCCTCTCCATCAGCTCTGACTGCACCTGCAGACCCCACATCTGTGCCTCGAACCCAGGAACTATCACCTCTATGCCCAAGCTCTCCAGATCTGCTAGAAGGTGATGATCCATCGTCAAACACATGGCCACGGGATACCTGCTCAAAGCATCCGCGACTACGTTGGCCTTCCCCAGATGGTACTGTAAGGATATATCAAAATCCTTCATCAGCTCTAACCATCGCCTCTGCCTCATATTCAGCTCCTTCTGGGTAAACACGTACTTCAAGCTCTTGTTATCAGTATAGATCTCAACTCGCTCTCCGTACAGATAGTGTTTCCACAGCTTCAAAGCAAAGATGACCGCTGCCAGCTCCAGATCGTGGGTAGGGTAATTCCTCTCATGAGGACGTAACTGCCTAGATGCATAGGCAATTACCTTCCCGTCCTGCTGAAGCACACAACCCAAACCCCATCCTGAAGTATCACTATAGATCGTATAACCACCAGATCCAGATGGCAGCTTCAAGATAGGAGCTGTAGTCAACCTCGCCTTCAGCTCCTCGAAGGCGGCCTGGCACTCATCGGACCAAACAAACTCCTCGTCCTTCCTGGTAAGGCGGGTCATCGGCTGGGCAATCCTAGAAAAGTCCTGCACGAACCTCCGGTAATAACCTGCCAGACCCAGAAAACTCTGAACCTCTGCTACTGAGCTCGGCGTCGACCAGGACTCCACCGCAGAAATCTTCTTCGGATCCACTAAAATCCCCTCGCCAGAGACAACTTGGCCTAGGAACTCCACACGATCCAAGAAGAACTCGCACTTGGACAACTTCCCATACAGCTGCTCCCTCCTGAGAGTGTCCAACACAATCCTCAGGTGCTTCTCGTGCTCCTCTGGCGTCTTCGAATAGATGAGAATGTTATCAATGAAGACCACCATGAACTTGTCAAGGTACTGATAAAATAACTTGTTCATCAAGTTCATGAATACCGTCGGGACGTTGGTCAACCCAAACGGCATGACGGTATACTCATACTGGCCATAGCGAGTCCGAAAGCCAGTCTTCGGAATGTCATCCCACTTTACCTTCAGCTGATGGTACCCGGTGCGCAAGTCGATCTTCGAGAACACTCTCGCTCCGCTCAACTGGTCGAACAAGTCATTAATCCTTGGCAAAGGATACTTGTTCTTGATGGTAAGGTTGTTGAGCGCCCTGTGATCAATACACAGACGTAACATACCATCCTTCTTGGGGACGAAAAGAACTGGCGCGCCCCAAGGTGAAGAGCTAGATCGAATAAAGCCCTTGTCCTCCAGCTCGTCGACTTACTTCTTCAGCTCCGCTAACTCACTGTTGTTGATTCTATAGACGTGCTGGGAGATAGGCTCAGCGTCCGACACTAGGTCTATAGAAAACTCAACATCACGATCTGGCGGCATCCCTGGCAGCTCCTCGGGAAAGACATCCAAGAACTCAACAATGAGTGGATGTGGCAACACCGGCCCCACCAACAATGCTCCGTAGAAACCATCTCCCTGCTCCACTGCACCCCTGGTGAACTCATACTCCGGCTCTCCCGGCAGCCTAAACAGAATCCTGTCCCCTCTGCAGTTGATGCTAGCGTGGTACATGCTCAACCAATCCATACCGAGTACCACATCGTAACTCGGAAGTGGCATTACGAGCAAACACGCACTCAGCTCCCGGCCTCTCAAAGAAACTCTTCGTACCTTGCAAACATTATTAACTAGGATAATGCCATTCCCAGTCATAATCTTGCAAGTCCTACTAAGATACTCAGCAATAATATTGTGCCTAAGAGCAAAAGAAACAGACACAAAACTGTGCGTAGCATCAGAATCAAACAAGGCTAAAGCTGGAAAAGAATCGAGCAGAATAGAACCTGCGACTACATCTGCAATAGGCTCCATCTCCTCAGCTGTAAGAGCAAAGGCTCTACCCTGACTACCCCGCTGCTGGTGGTACTGTACAAATCGCTGCTGCTGGGTCGGAAGTGGACCTCTCTGCTGCACTGCAGGAACTCTCGCCGGTGCCCCCTGAGCTGCTACCGCTCCACGGACTACCCTGCGAGGGTTCGCAGGACAATCCCTCAACTGATGTCCAGCCTCCCCGTAGTAGAGGCACATGCCCAGCCTCTTCCGACAGACCTCCCAGATGTGACCGGGCTTCTTATAGTAGCCGCAAGGAACCCCATGCTGTGCCTACCTCTGCTGAGTGTGCTGCACCTGCTGCTGAACCGGTGCTCTGGCCTGCACCTGCAGCTGGTGATGCTGGAAAGAACGATGCTGAAGCTGAGGGAGCTTAGCAGCCCCTGCGCTGCTAGTAGCCCCCGAGAAAAGATCACGCTCCCTCTTGGGCTTCAAGCTCCACTCCCGCTCTACCTTGCGGGCCTCTGCGTAGATCTGGGTATAAGTCACATAGAAGGAGGGAATGAGGATCTTGATATCCCAAGTGAGCCCCTTCCTGAAATGGCTCACCCTGATCTCCGGGTCTCGAACCATATACTCTGCGTATCGGCTCAGACGGTCGAACTCCGCTGCATACTCCTCCACAGATAGACTGCCCTGCTGCAGATCCTGGAACTATCGCACCAGGTCAATCTTGTCTGTGGGGGAAAAGAACTTCTCCTTGAAGAGGAGCTTGAACTCTGCCTAAGTACGACCCTCTTCAGCTAGGGCTGACTCATTTCTGATCCAGGTGCGCGCAATGTCTAGCAACTGCAAACCTACCGCCTCGACCTTTAGGTCGTCTGCCAGGCGGGAGGCCCTCATCTGCCGCTCGATATCCTCGAACCAATCATCTGCATAGACTACACCCTCGGTCCCGCTAAAGTCACGGGGCCCAAGCTTCTTGAAGTCCTGGATATCTCCGTACCTCGGTCGCGTCCCCGGATGCGGAGCCCTCTGCTCCACGGCTGCAAGGGCCAACTGATGGGCATCCTCCATGCCCTGACGCATCGCGTCTGTCTGCCTCTGCTGAGCCTCGGCCTGGGCTCTCTGAGTCTCCAGCATCTGCTGGAGGAAGGTAAGCATCTGCCCCATATCTGTAGGCAGAGGAGGTCGAGGTGGAAGTACATCTACAACTAGTGGAGAAATCCGCTACGCAGCAGGAGGAAGAACGCCCCCGACAACTCCCGTCGTAGCCTCCGGCACTGCGGAAAGAGCACCCGCAACCCCAGGGACGATCATCGAGAGCGCTGGAGGAGTACCCCCGAGAGCCCCAACAGAAGTCCTATCTGCAGGGAAAGTGACCGGAGCCTGCCCGCCAGAGGTGGCAGACCTCTCCGTCTCCCCGTGCTCCTCACCAG
>JANAVB010026179.1:22500-35735 GCA_029216955.1 Iris pallida
ACGGAGCTAGTGCAGTTACAATAATTGCTCGACAAGGGATTCATCCGACCCAGCGTCTCGCCCTGGGGAGCGCCCGTACTGTTTGTCAAAAAGAAGGATGGCTCTTTGCGTCTTTGTATCGACTACCGCGAGCTGAATAAAGCTACCGTCCGGAACAAGTACCCCCTGCCCCGTATAGACGATCTGTTTGACCAGCTTCAAGGAGCCACGGTGTTCTCTAAAATTGATCTGCGTTCAGGTTACCATCAACTCAAGATCAAGCCGGACGATGTGCCGAAGTCTTCCTTTCGCACTCGATACGGCCATTACGAGTTCCTGGTAATGCCGTTCGGCCTAACGAACGCCCCTGCTGCTTTCATGGATTTAATGAATCGGGTGTTCCGACCCTTCCTCGACAAGTTCGTAATAGTCTTCATCGACGATATACTCGTCTACTCGACGAATAGGCAGCAACACACTGAGCATCTGCGGACCGTGCTTCAGACCCTTCGAGAAAATCAACTATATACCAAATGTGAATTCTGGCTTAGCAGCATCGCATTCTTCGGACACATCATTTCTGCTGAAGGCATTGCGGTCGATCCAAAAAAAGTTGAAGCCGTTGTCGATTGGAAACGGCCAGCGTCCGTCGACGAGATTCGAAGTTTCCTTGGCCTAGCAGGATACTACCGACGCTTCGTGAAAGTCTTCGCGAAGATCGCATCGCCTCTGACTCGCCTCACCCAGAAAGGAGTCGTATTTGACTGGTCAGACGACTGCGAAGCTTCATTCCAAGAATTAAAGCAAAGGCTCGTCTCCGCCCCGATACTCGCACTTCCAGAAGGGACTGAGGGTTTCCAGATATTCAGCGACGCTTCCGGTCAGGGCCTGGGGTGTGTGCTGATGCAGCGGAACAAGGTGATATCTTTTGCTTCCCGACAGCTAAAGCCGCACGAGAAAAATTATCCCACGCACGACCTGGAGTTAGCGACGATTGTGTTTGCGTTGAAATTGTGGCGTCACTACCTCTCGTGCACGATCTACACCGATCACAAGAGCCTCAAGTATCTATTCAAGCAGAGGGAACTGAACTTGCGGCAGAGGCGCTGGCTTGAACTGATCAAGGATTACGACTTGACTATCGACTACACGCCGGAAAAAGGAAATGTTGTGGCGGACGCCTTGAGTCGGAAGTACATTGCCTCGTTATCCATCGACTCCAGACTGCTACGTGACCTAGAAGAGATGGGCATCGAGCTCCGAGTCAGATTTCGGAATGTGCAGTTGGCAAAGTTGCTGTTAGAGCCGAGCTTGCTTGATAAGATCAAGACCGCTCAGACGACGATCCATACCTGAAGAAAGTACGAGAGTTGATCTCGACGGACAGGACGACCGACTTTGCGGAAGAAAAAACTGGCGTGCTTCGATTGAAGGGTCGGCTATGCGTTCTGGATGATTCAGAACTCAGAAAGGAGATACTATCGGAGGCGCACTATGCGAAATACACCTTGCATCCCAGTAGCACAAAGAACCTCCGCATAAACTTTTGGTGGCACGGAATGAAAAGAGATGTGGCACTCTTCGTGTCGAAATGCATGGCCTGTCAGCAGGTGAAAGCTGAGCACCAGAGACCGGACGGGAAGATACAGAATCTGGCGATTCCAGAATGGAAGTAGCAGCACGTGTCCATGGATTTCATTGTTGGTCTGCCGAAGACGCCGCGGGGAAATGATGCTATCTGGTTCATCGTCGATCGATTAAACAAGTCAGCGTATTTTATTGCCATCAAAGTTACTTGGAGCGTTGGTCGCCTGGCGCAGATATATCTTGATGAGATAGTACGCTGCACGAAGTTCCAGTATCCATCGTCTCTGATCGGGATTCACGGTTCATGTCGCAATTCTGGAGTAGCCTTCAGTCGGCGCTGGGTACCAAGTTGCAGTTCAGCTCAGCTTACCATCCTCAGACCGACGGCCAAACAGAGCGCATCAATCAGATTCTCGAAGACATGCTACAACTCTGCGCAATTGAAATCAAGCTGGGACAATCATCTACCGCTGGCCGAATTTACATACAACAATAGCTATCAATCCAGCATTCAAATGGCGTCGTATGAAGCCTTGTACGGGCACAAGTGCCGATCACCCATTTGCTGGGATAAAGTCGGAGAGCGGCAGATTCTCGGTCCGGAACTGGTTGAACAGACCGTATAGAAGATTCGGCTCATTCGGGAAAGATTAAAGACCGCACAGAGTCGTCAGAAAAGCTATACAGACGTTCATCGTCGACCTCTCGAGTTCCAAGAAGGCGATCACGTGTTTCTCAAAGTGTCGCCCATGCGGGGAGTTACTCGGTTCGGTGCGAAGGGAAAATTGAGTCCGAGATTCGTTGGGCCGTTCGAAATACTTGAACGGGTCATTCCGATTGCCTATAAAATTGCCCTACCGCCGGCGCTTGAAGGTGTACACAACGTCTTCTACGTCTCTCAGTTGCGAAAGTACGTGCACAACCCTAGCCACGTGGTAGATTTAGCTGGAGCTAAAGTCAGACTTATCCTACGTTGAAGAGCTAGCTCAAATCTTAGAACACAAGGATAAGTTGCTGCAAAATCGAGCGATCCCTCTCGTCCGTGTCCTCTGGAAGAACCATTCGGTCGAAGAGTCAACGTGGGGGCTTGAATCGGAGATGAAGGATAAATTCCCTTCATTGTTCTCGTAGAGGTAGGTTCTATCTTTAAGTTTCGAGGACGAAACTTTTTATTAGTTGGTTATGGTGTAGTGCCCCATCCCTACATCGTACCCCGTCTCCATCCACGGGGTACGCGAGAAAGGAACACTGTCGCTATCGATTCGGTCGGGACCGATAGGTCGGAATCGGCCGAGTCGATCGAACGGGAACGGTTGAATCAAGATCCATTCCACGTTATGGAATGGTTTCTTCGGAACCAAGTCCCATATTCAGCGGGTTGCGCCTCGAGGATTGGCTCTGCGGCTGAGTCGGGAGAGACCTCCCATTGCTCTGGTTTTCATGTTGATTTGGCTTTGGCTTTGGTTTTCGTGAATGCGTTTTTCGTGAATGTTTTCGATGGATTTTCGTGACACGTTTACTAGCTTCGCATTCATATCGAATATCCTTGGATTATACAGTATTCTAATCAGTTGCTTATACGATTGCAGGTGATCGCGTAGGCGACGTCAGCGCAGCCAACCGGTCGTTCGCTTGACGCAAGGCTAAGGCGAGTGGCTGACCTCCTTCGTCTCATCCCTCTACTTCAAAACTCAATATATAAAGTAAATGAATGCTTGTCATAATAGTGTAGAATCAAAAAAATCGTGGCACGATTCTTCACGAAACACTTGCTATCAAACTGCCGGTTTTGAAAATAGAAAACGTGCTTTCTTATACAAATCCACTTAGCCTATGCAAACAATGAATGAATCGATTAACGTTTATCGAAACGATACGGCTAAGTAAAGCAAATCAACTAAGTCCAAAGGAAAACGGTCATTGGACAACTTGTCGACAAGGTGTTTTCTCGAACGGTTGCCTAGGCCAAGGGACCAATTCGGCCCGGAAGGAACGAGTGTAGCAGCGCCAACCCTTCATCTGCACGAGTTATACGGGCACTTTCGCACAGGGCTCGCAACCCGATATAAAAGGGACATCGTCTAACCAAATGCTATAGTCCGCGATGGCTTGACATTGCCAGTGGCCTTTATACCCCTTTTACTGCTTAACAGGTGCACGGGACACGGAATGAACATGATAATTGCTTAATGATATACAAGTTCATATGCTTGCCTCAAAAATAAGTTAACATGCAAATTGAACAGGATGGTTAGAAAGATCATTGAAATAGCTAGCTAATATGTTTACGAAACTTCTTGAATCAAATGCAGAGCTTGGATTTAATTAGCCATTCGCCAGTACATGTGTTTCGTGCTGATCCTCGCTCTTTGCAGGTCCCGCGAACCAGGTGTCACGACCTGTACCCTAGCGTTAGGGCACGAGACGTGGGTACGTCCAGCCTACGCCACAGTGTCGGTAGTAGAACGATGTTCTAGGTCATAATCACCTCTAAAACAATATGCTATACTCTCCAGACGGAGGACAAACACATAAGGATACTATTTCAATCACAACTTTAAAGATAGATAACAGCACGATAAAATATATAAGATAATCCACAAGAGAGAGAATCAGGAGTGATAGTAAAACAGTTTCTATTAAACAAACACAAGATTTCAAATACAACTCTTAAGACAGACAATAAAGAAAATGAACAAACTCTAGGTAAATATTCCAAGCTCTACAAGTGTCTTCTAGGCTAACTGTGAACTCCAAGTACCTGTAAAATTTTATCAACGGGTCCAATCAGGACATAAACGAGCACATATCTCTCACAACAGTTCATATCAGGAATGGACATATAAAGCAAGCTATAGAAAAATATACATGAATCTCTGTAAAGAGAAATCAACATGAGAGAAGATATAACTGAGATATAAATATGATAAATAAAGAATATAACCTTCTACGAATAGAGCATGAATTGGTTATGTAAACAGCTTGGGTTGCACATGGATACAACTATGGAATGAACATGGATAACAACTACTGGGGATAATGATCACATAACCAACTACACTCTCCCTGCCCCCAACCAATACACAAGGATCAAAGCATGTTATGTTATTGCACATGGATAACAACTACTGTATACATGGAGCTCATTTGGTCATGAGTGTACATGAATAACATATGAGTGCACATGGATAAATGTGAATACATAGAGTACATGATGACCATAATAAAGTACATGAAATATGACATACTCGATGTATCCGAGGGGATAACATCGCATGAAAAGATCCAGAGGGTACTGATCCGAGTGAACGTCGTGTCAGCATCAAGTATACTAGTCTACAACAAGAGTACATATCCAAAGAAGCATGAAAAGATCAAAGAATGTACTCGTCTGGTAATCCAAGCCGCTGATAAATGTAGATATCCAACTGGAGTCACAGTGTCCTATTTAGAGCAATCACAAGTCACAAAAGAGTCTAACATGAAGTAAGAGTAATCTACCGTGCATTCTAGATAGTTCTAGGTCCTTCTACGTCAAAGTCTAAACAAACAGTCTACTAGGTCAACTAAAGTCAAATTAGAGTCAAACTAAAGTCAACTAGTCAAGTTCTAATTCAATCCGGGTCAAACTAAGCCAATGGTTGACCTATAGTTGACTTTTGGTTAATATAGTCAACCTGGTCAAAGGGGGATCAACTCTAGTCTCTAAGTATTAAACTATGAGGTTGTACTAATTCCGAATTATGGAAAAATAGGAATTGACTAACTAATGGTGACACCTAGAGAAAATATCTACAAACATTGTCGGATGATAAAACAAATATCACCAACGTGTCCAGAAGTATCAAATCAGCTAGGATTGCCTGTCCTTAAGTCCAATTCTGGACACAGGGGTAAAATGGTAATTTCAGGCAAAAACGATGTCCGCCGTTGAATCCGCTTTGTACCGAAAAGCGTACCAGAGTCAACGGTCTCTAAAGTCGTCAAACTATATGTCTACGGATCCAGTTTTCTGATACGAACCCAACCGTATGTCCAAAGTTGGATTCCGGCAGACCGTGCACAAAATCGCCCGTTGAGTGGGACCGTGGGGCCCACAAAACGACGTACGATTCAACTGTCTCAGATTTGGACCAAACTTGGCATGCAGGACTAGAAAAACGATACGGTTCTGTTGGCACAAGTTTCGTCTCGATCTGACGATCGTGCACAAAGTAATTAGAGAATTTACAAAGTGCACGATACGGGAAATTTTGACGGATACGCATCAAATTCGTCGCGCACACGCGACCAATTTGAATTCTGTCAAAGCCCACACGACCACGAAGCCGTTATGCAGCTTTCGATGCTTTCGGTTTGCGACCACGTCGTCCGGATTGGTGTGACGCATGTCGTGTGGAACAATTTTAATGTTTTTAAAACAGGTTTTTGGAAAACTTTGGGATTCGATTTCTCGACGCTCAGTCGATGATTTCAAATTCTGCAAAAAGGGTGATGAAGACCTATATGTCGTCTAAAAATCTCTTCAAATAGATTTCCTAATAAGTCACTGGATCGATCAGAATCGATCCTCGAAGGTGGGTGATTGGACTGCTTTCGGTCCTGTTTCGGGACAGATTTTTTGGGTTTTTGGGTTCTATTTTCCTGACTGGTCGTCGGGTTATATCTCGATCCAATCGTGGGGATCTCGAGAGGGTTATATTGGCTCTGTGTAGGATTTCATAGAACGAAAAATGATCGAGAAAGAAGGGAAAAATTTACCTGCAAAGTCGGAGCTAGAGGCGTTGCTGCTGCTTCCCGATTCAGTCGATCGCGCGCGCGCGCGGCCGGCACCGGCGCTCGCACGGCGGCGGGGTTGGTCGCCAGGGTCAGTGGGTGGTGGTGGCGTCGAGTTGCTCGAGTTTCATCTAGGGTTTGCCGATCTCCTCCCTCGCGTTCTCAGGTTTGCTCGGTTTTAAAGAATAGGGGGGTCGGTGCTCAGTTGTTCCGCTCGGGTTTAGCTCAAGGGACTGGCCATCTATGGGCCTGGGGTTGAGGGCCTGGGCTCGGGGACTAAGGGCTTGGGGTTTGAGACTTTTGTTAATTATTATTATATATATATATATATAATAATATATATATATATATATATATATAGATATATATATTTATATAATATATATATATATATAAGATATATATATATAGATATATATATATAGATATATTATATAGAGATATATATTTTTTTTTTTTTTACACACACACACACACACATATATATACGCATATACATTATTTATATAAATACATTTATATTACAGATACACATCCATATATATATATAAAATATATATATATATATATATATATATATATATATATATAGATATATATATATATATAATATATATATATATATATATACACACACACACATACACTCCTATAATATATATTATATATATAAATATATATAATATATACACATATACACGTATAATATATATATATTCTCTCTATATATATTCTCTCTATATATATATATTCTCTATATATATTCTCTCTCTCTCTATATATATATATATTCTCTATATATATATATTCTCTCTCTCTCTCTCTCTCTCTATATATATATATATATATATATATATATATATATATATATATATATATATATATATATATATATATATGCATACGTATATAACACATATATATTATATTTATTAGACCATAAATAATATAACCAATACAATAATAATATTAAATAACAATCACAATAAATAATAATAATAATAATAATAATAATAATAATAATAATAATAATAATAATACCCATTTGTATAAATAACTAAATATTTAGGAATATCGTTAAATCTACCCAAAAAGCTAGAAAATATTTGTACATACCTAAAAGTATGTCTACATAGGCTTGGCTTGGTTTGAGTCCAATTTACACTAGTTTGGTACAACCGGGTTCCCTAAAACCAAATATTATAATTAATAAATAAATAATCTTCGATAAGGGTTACGTCGTAACTTGGTCTGGTTTTCCTAGTTAGGACATCACTATGGCTCGGCCTTCTCTTCCAGGGCTAAATACACTAGTCAAAGCATGCCACTGCACTACCCGTGCCATAATTTCTAGTCACCTTGTACTCCAAATCTCAATCCTGGCTAAAATCATCTACCGTAATAATTAACAAAAATAATTATTTATAAAATCATAATTCACCTTTTAAATAAAATAAAAATAAAAAATATTTTTAAAAAATCCGGGAAGGGAGGCTACAAATCTACCCACCATAAAATAATTTCGTCCTCGAAATTTAGGTCGGTCGTACTCCTTCTAGGTCAACACCCAACAATCAAAGTCTCTAAGAAAAAAATTTAAATTTAATCATACCATTAGGAAGAATAACATATGCAGGATCATGGTCAAATCATAGGAGTTGAATGTCTCACCTAGGTGTATAAGTCATACTAGATCAAGCCAGTCATCGGGTATAAAACATACAAACAGTCTAGGGAGTCCAATTGGAAAGATAAGGGAACGCCAATCATCAAGGCCGTAGGACAGTCTACCAACCTTTATAAAATTGGCAACTATCCAAGAACGTAACTAGTAACTAACTCTGAAGGGTTACTAATTCCAAATATAATCAAGAAAATCAAAGTTTAAATCACGATTTGTCAATAACACAAAAAAATCCAAGCACACTATATATATATATAAGAAAATTTTAGTCTCGATACGATCTAAGTTGATCAATCAGGATGAATCGAGGTTTGGGCAAGATAGAGAACGAGGTTATTGAAGTCTGAGCACGAGTATCCCAAGATTGGAAATCCATGTCACAATTGGTTTAATTCAATTGAATAAGATCCCAATATATTGGATGATAAGAAGGATGACCAAGTCAACTGGTCGGTCAAAGGAATTAGAATTTAAAGGATGATGCAAGGATATAGAATTGAATCAATTTCCTCCTTTGGATAGGAAAACTATATGTGATACCTCGGATCTGTCTAATAAGTATAGTGTCTTGTCTTTCTGAAATGTGTGAAAGACAGACAATAAAGAGTTCAAAGGCGATGTTATTGAGTACAATACGTGGCTCATAGACGACAAAATAGTTCAAAGGGGAATTGTCAAGGCTGTCGCGGATGAGACTCTAGGACAAATTTAACTATGTCTCCATCCACGTAGAATAATATATGAAAAGCGAACCAAAGTGCAATAGGTTGATCAGACCATCTTGCACCGGTTCTGATTAGACAATATGTTAGTGGGTGCCGGCCCCCAATAATATATGTCATGATCAAGCTCGAAAAGAATATAAGCTTGAAAAACTGGTTCTAAATTAGCAACATAAGGTAGTCAAAATATAAGTAAGGATAATGATGAAAGAAATTAAATCGTCTAAGTGAACTTATCAATGTGGTTCACAATGACTAGTATTTGCTAGTAGTGAGACATTCTACCCACCTTAAAAGAGTTAAACTAATAGGGTGATGGAACAACGGGTCAAGCCATCAAGATAAAGTACAAAGTTGAGCATTTAAAGAATCAAGCAGAACACCAACACATGTCGGGTCAAAAGAAGTGAGTCAAGTTGGATTTCTAATTGAAATCGAAAATAGTTGGTATTATGGTATGGATCATAGTTAGTCATTTCGACTCGAAAGTCATATCAAAAGGATAGTATACAAGGAGATGAGTTTAATAGGACACGATATGCCCACATGAAGATGGACTTGTCTAGGCCTTGTACACAATTTGTTGGGGGGGTAACAGCTAGTATTACACTCCGAATATCAAAGTCATGGTAAGAAATGTCAAGGATTCAAAATAGAAAATGAAAGTTCAAGAGGTGACAATCAATGCACAAAGTAAAGGAGATCAAGTTGAAGCACGAAATAAAATCAATTACAGAATAAAATAATTTAGGGATACAGTTCTAGAGAGAGAATACTGTTAAGGAAGGATCAAATCATTATTCAAATATTACGAACGGTTAGAGAGTCACAATAAAAGATCTAGATTTAAGAAAAATCAAGTATCATCTGCCTCTGAAACCCTGAAGTTCACCTGTTCATAATTGCTAATCGTATCTTTACCTTACTAGTCTCCCTATGATAATTCAATCCTCATATATTTACCATCCAGATTTTATAATCTTCCGTTATCTAAATCCTTACCATGATCATCATAGGCAGGATTCTAAATTTTCAAATCATTTCTCATGAAGCATGCCCCTTCTTATTAAGAATCAATACTATTCATTTTAAATCAATTTCCATATTTCTTCACATTGTCCCAATTTAGATCCGAAACCTCTAACTCACGTTTATGAGATCTTTAAACTGTTTAAAATTGTTTTTCTCGTATCATTCAATTTCCAAAACCTCTAGGCCTTACAAACTTATTTTCCATCGTAAAATCAACCTTCATATTTTCTTCGACATACGCCCATGAATATTATCCTCCTAATTTTTTTTTAAAAATTCACAACAATGTCCAAATTTCTATAGCCTTGTGTCCTCTCTATCCCTAGTCATTTCCTTGCAATATCTTGTTCAATTTCATATCTTCATTGAATACAATTTAATTCTCTTTTCCATTACTAACCTTCCTTAAAGCCTTAGGGTAAAACTGCCCGAGAATCAATAACCAAAATTTTGAAGTTCTCAAACTAAGTTGACCTTGAATATCCTCATCAGTTTGGAAATACACTTACGAATTATTCATACCAAGTTTTCTCCAAGTGTGGTTTGTTTCCAAACTGGTAGTATACATCTCTTTGATTTCATCCTAGACCTTTACCACATATCATTCTCAAGTTTCCATGTTAACATCCAACCTTTTGGATTCCTACAAAATTATCACACGATAACCAGTTCAATCATTTCCGAGCTACATGATTTACGACACTTCCTCAACCTTTTCTATGAAAAATACAAAGACTCGAGGGTTACAAAGTATGCAGGTACGACAGAGTTTAAGAAAATGGGAATACAAGAAATAATGGTAAGGAAAGAATAATGAAGATCCGCTCAAAAGAGACGAACCAATCAAGATCAAATTCAAGAGGAAAAGAAATTCAAATCGAAATTCGTAATGAGATTCTCAAGGGTCGTCCCTGGAATCTCTCAAAGGATCCAAAGTGTGATTGAGTATCTCTAATTCTAACACCTTATTTCTTATACTCTATAGCAGGCTCGTAGTAGTACAACTAAGTCGTTGCGCTACTACGAAATCGCACAAATGCGAATCTTGACCTGCATGGACCGAAGGGATGAAATCATGTCTCCTTAACTATCTTGAAGACAGATCAACAAGGAATCAATTACTGAAAAAGAAATGAATCATCAAGGAGGACAGTTGTTTTCAAAAGAAGACAATTAACAGCAAGAATTTGATGAGAGTTTTCCTAATGTGATTGAGTACCTTAACTTATATCCTATATCCTATTGCAGGCTGTAATGATACTCTGGTTCGAGTACCACTACGAATCATACTAGTTGTGATTGTGACCTGCATGGGCCACCACTAAAAATGTGTCATGACCCGCACCCTAGCGTCAGGGCACGAGACGTGGGTACGTCCAGCCTACGCCGCAGTGTCGGCGGTAGAACGTTGTTCTAGGTCATAATCACTTCTAAAATAATATGCTATACTCTCCAGACGGAGGACAAACACATAAGGATACTATCTCAATCACAACTCTAAAGATAGATAACAACACGATGAAATAGATAAGATAATCCACAAGAGAGAGAATCAGGAGTGATAGTAAAACAGTTTCTATTAAACAAACACAAGATTTCAAATACAACTAAGACAGACAATAAAGAAAATGAACAAACTCTAGGTAAATACTCCAAGCTCTACAAGTGTCTTCTAGGCTAACTGTGAACTCCAAGTACCTGTAAAATTTTATCAACGGGTCCAATCAGGACAGAAACGAGCACATATCTCTCACAACAGTTCATATCAGGAATGGACATATAAAGGAAGCTATAGAAAACTATACATGAATCGCTGTAAAGAGAAATCAACAGGAGAGAAGATATAACTGAGATATAAATATGATAAATAAAGAATATAGCCTTCTACGTGAATCAGAGCATGAATTGGTTATGTAAACAGCTTGGGTTGCACATGGATACAACTATGGAATGAATATGGATAACAACTACTGAGGATAATGATCACATAACCAACTACACTCTCCCTGCCCCCAACCAATACACAAGGATCAAAGCATGTTATGTTATTGCACATGGATAACAACTACTGTATATATGGAGCTCATATGGTCATGAGTGTACATGAATAACATATGAGTGCACATGGATAAATATGAATACATGGAGTACATGATGACCATGATAAAGTACATGAAACATGACATACTCGATGTATCCGAGGGGATAACATCGCATGAAAAGATCCAGAGGGTACTGATCCGTGTGAACGTCGTGTCAGCATCAAGTATACTAGTCTATAACAAGAGTACATATCCAAAGAAGCATGAAAAGATCAGAGAATGTACTCGCCTGGTAATCAAAGCCGCTGATAAATGTAGATGTCCAACTGGAGTCACAGTGTCCTATTTAGAGAAATCACAAGTCACAAAAGAGTCTAACATGAAGTAAGAGTAATCTACAGTGCATTCTAGATAGTTCTAGGTCCTTCTACGTCAAAGTCTAAACAAACAGTCCACTAGGTCAACTAAAGTCAAATTAGAGTCAAACTAAAGTCAACTAGTCAAGTTCTAATTCAATCCGGGTCAAACTAAGCCAATGGTTGACCTATAGTTGACTTTTGGTTAATATAGTCAACCTGGTCAAAGGGGGATCAACTCTAGTCTCTAAGTATTAAACTATGAGGTTGTACTAATTCCGAATTATGGAAAAATAGGAATTAACTAACTAATGGTGACACCTAGAGAAAATATCTAAAAACATTGTCGGATGATAAAAAATATCACCAACGTGTCCAGAAGTATCAAATCAGCTAGGATTGCCTGTCCTTAAGTCCAATTCTGGACACAGGGGCAAAACGGTAATTTTAGGCAAAAATGATGTCCGCCGTTGAATCCGCTTTGCACCGAAAAGCGTGCCAGAGTCAACGGTCTCTAAATTTGTCAAACTATATGTCTACGGATCCGGTTTTTCGATACGAACCCAACCGTATGTCCAAAGTTGGATTTCGGCGGGCCGTGCACAAAATCGTCCGTTGAGTGGGACCGTGGGGCCCGTAAAACGACGTACGATTCGACTGTCTCAGATTTGGACCAAACTTGGCATGCAGGACCAGAAAAATGATACGGTTTTGTTGGCACAAATTTCGTCTCGATCTGACGATCGTGCACAAAGTAATTGGAGAATTTGCAAAGTGTACGATACGGAAAATTTTGACGGATACGCATCAAATTCGTCGCGCACACTCGACCAATTTGAATTCCATCAAAGCCCACACGACCACGAAGCCGTTACGCAGCTTTCGATGCTTTTGGTTCGTGACCACATCGTCCGGATTGGCGTGATGCCACGTCATGTGGAACAATTTAATGTTTTTAAAATAGGTTTTTGGAAAACTTTGGGATTCGATTTCTCGACGCTCAGCGATGATTTCAAATCTGCAAAAAGGGTGATGAAGACCTATATGTCGTCTAAAA
>JANAVB010026180.1:0-41802 GCA_029216955.1 Iris pallida
GCTATATTACTCATTTCATCGTGCCACATCTGTTTTATGCCATTTTGGTTATAATTATCCATCAATTACTCGTTTTCATAATTGTATGCTCACTTTGTCCATTTCGGTTATAAGCAGTTATATACTCGTTTCATTATTCACAAGCATTTGATTCTAATTTTTGTTAGAAATCATATTTCTATACTCGTTTTCACAAATCTACGACACTTTTTGCCGTATTTTGTTAGATTACGCATCTATACTCGGTTTCACCAATCTACGCCCGTTTCACACCATATTTGGATTAGAATCACCAATCTAACATATTTTTATTGTAATTAATCATCTAATATCATCTTCATCGTGTATGCTAATCTATACCGTATTTCAGTTACAATCGCTAATTAATACCCGCTTTCAGCATTTTACGGCATTTAATACCTTATTTCGGTTAGAAATCACATTTCTCTACCGTTTCCACAATCTATGCCAACTTTTTATCATATTTTGGTTAGAATCACGCATTTATACTCAGTTTCACCAATCTATGCCCATTCTACATCATACTTCGATTAGAATCACCCATCTATACTCGTTTTCACCACTCTACGCCAATTTTACACTATATTTTGTACTCATTTTCACCATTCCACGTCTGTTTTATACCATATTTCGGTTATAATTATCTATTAAATACTCATTCCCACCATTGTATGCTCACTTTGTACCATTTCGGTTAGAAGCAATTATTTATACTAGTTTTTACTATTCTATGAGCATTTGATTTCTTATTTCGGGTAGAAATTTTGATTAGAATCACCCATCTATGCTCGTTTTCACCATTCTACTCTCGTCTTACACCATATTTCGTCTAGAGCGGCCCATCTATTCTCGTTTTCATCATTCCATGTAAGTTTTATAATATATTTCTACTATAATTAACTATCTAATACTTGTTTTTATCGTTGTATGCTCATTCTATACCATATTTTTGTCACGATCCCTCATTTATATCTACATTCACCATTCTACGGGCATTTGATACCTTATTTTGGTTAGAAATCACATTCCTATACTTGCTTCCACAAATCTACGCCACGTTTCTACCATATTTTAGTTAGAATCACGCATCTATCATCGGTGTCACCAATCTATGCCCATTCTACACCATATTTCGATTAGAATAACCCTTATACTATAATTAACCATCTAATACTTGTTTTCATCGTTGTATACTCATTCGATACCAAATTTCAGTCACAATCACTCATTTACATTCGCTTTCACCATTCTACGGGTATTTGAAACCTTATTTCGGTTAGAAATCACATTTTTATTCTCGCTTCCACAGATCTACGCTACTTTTTTACCATATTTTGGTTAGAATCACGCATCTATCCTCGGTTTCACCAATCTACACCCATTCTGCACCATATATTCACCCATCTATCCTCATTTTCACCACTTTATGCCTATTCTAATACTTGTCTTCATCGTTGTGTGCTCATTATATACCGTATTTCAGTTACAATTGCTAATTTATACCAGCTTTCGCCATTTTATGGGCATTTAATACCTTATTTCGGTTAGAAATCACATTTCTATACTCGTTTCCACAAATCTACGCCACTATTTATCATATTTGGTTAGAATGACATATTTAAATTTGACTTCACCAATACATGCTCATTCTACACCATATTTCGATTAGAATCGCCCATCTATACTTGTTTTCACTACTCTACGCCAATTTTACCCTATATTTCGGCTATATATACTCATTTTCACCATGCCACATCTGTTTTATACCATATTTCGGTTATAATTATCCATAAAATACTCGTTTTCATTATTGTATGCTCACTTTGTACCATTTCGGTTATAAGCAGTTATTTCTACTTGTTTTCATTATTCCACGAGCAATTGATTTCTTATTTAAGTTAGAAATCATATTTCTATACTCGTTTTCACAAATCTGTGACACTTTTTGCCATATTTTGGTTAGAATTACGCATCTATACTCGGTTTCACCAATCTACGCCCGTTTCACACCATATTTTGATTAGAATCACCAATCAAACTATATTTCTATTGTAATTAATCATCTAATACTCGTCTTTATCGTTGTATGCTCATTCTATACCGTATTTCAGTTACAATCGCTAATTATACCCGCCTTCACCATTTTACGGGCATTTAATACTTATTTCGGTTAGAAATCACATTTCTATACTCGTTTCCACAAATCTACGCCACTTTTTATCATATTTAGGTTAGAATCACGCATTTATACTCGGTTTCACAAATCTAGGCCCATTCTACACAATACTTCGATTAGAATCACCCATCTATACTCGTTTTCACCACTCTACGCCAATTTTATACTATATTTTGTACTCATTTTCACCATTGCACGTCTGTTTTATACCATATTTCGGTTATAATTATCCATCAAATACTCGTTCTCACCATTGTATGCTCACTTTGTACCAATTCGGTTAGAAGCAATTATTTATACCAGTTTTTACTATTCTACGAGCACTGGATTTCTTATTTCGGGTAGAAATCATATTTCCATACTCGTTTTCACAAATCTACGACATTTTTTGCCATATTTTGGTTAGAATCACGCATCTATGCTCGATTTTACAAAGCAACGCCCGTAGTACACCATACTTTGATTAGAATCACCCATCTATGCTCGTTTTCACCATTCTACACTCGTTTTACACCATATTTCGGCTAGAGCCGCCCATCTATTCTCGTTTTCATCATTTCAGGTAAGTTTTATAATATACTTCTACTATAATTAACTATCTAATACTTGTTTTTATCATTGTATGCTCATTCTATACCATGTTTTTGTCATAATCACTCATTTATATTTGCATTCACCATTCTACGGGCATTTGGTACCTTATTTCGGTTAGAAATCACATTTCTATATTCGCTTCCACAAATCTACGCCACGTTTCTACCATATTTTGGTTAGAATCACGCATCTATCCTTGGTTTCACCAATCTATGCCCATTCTACACCATATATTCACCCATCTATACTCGTTTTCACCATTCTATGCCCATTCTAATACTCGTCTTTATCGTTGTGTGCTCATTCTATACCGTATTTCAGTTACAATCGCTAATTTATACCCACTTTCACAATTTTACGGGCATTTAATACCTTATTTCGGTTAGAAATCACATTTCTATACTCGTTTCCACAAATCTACGCCACTTTTTATCATATTTTGGTTAGAATCACATATTTAAATTCGATTTCACCAATATAGGCCTATTCTACACCATATTTTGATTGGAATCGCCCATCTATACTCGTTTTCACTACTCTACGCCAATTTTACCCCTTATTTTGGCTATATGTACTCATTTTCACCATGCCACATCTGTTTTATACCATATTTCGGTTATAATTATCCATCAAATACTCGTTTTCATCATTGTATGCTCACTTTGTTCCATTTCGGTTATAAGCAGTTATCTATACTCGTTTCATTATTCCACAAGCATTTGATTTCTTATTTCAGTTAGAAATCATATTTATATACTCGTTTTCACAAATCTACGACACTTGTTGCCGTATTTTGGTTAGAATTACGCATCTATACTCGGTTTCACCAATCTACGCCCGTTTTACACCATATTTGGATTAGAATCACCAATCTAACTATATTTCTATTGTAATTAATCATCTAATACTCATCTTCATCGTTGTATGCTCATTCTATACCGTATTTCAGTAACAATCGCTAATTTATACCCGCTTTCAGCATTTTACGGGCATTTAATACCTTATTTCGGTTAGAAATCACATTTCTCTACCCGTTTCCACAAATCTACGCCACTTTTTATCATATTTTGGTTAGAATCACGCATTTATACTCGGTTTCACCAATCTAGGCCCATTCTACACCATACTTCGATTAGAATCACCCATCTATAATCGTTTTCACCACTCCACGCCAATTTTACACTATATTTTGTACTCATTTTCACCATTCCACGTCTGTTTATACCACATTTCGGTTATATTTATCCATCAAATACTCGTTCTCACCATTGTATGCTCACTTTGTACCATTTCGATTAGAAGCAATTATTTATACTAGTTTTTACTATTCTACGAGCATCGGATTTCTTCTTTCGGGTAGAAATTATATTTCCATGCTCGTTTTCACAAATCTACGACACTTTTTGCCATATTTTTGTTAGAATCACGCATCTATGCTTGATTTTACAAAACAACGCCCGTAGTACACCATACTTTGATTAGAATCACCCATCTATGCTCGTTTTCACCATTCTACATTCGTTTTACACCATATTTCGGCTAGAGCCGGCTATCTATTCTCGTTTTCATCATTCAATGTAAGTTTTATAATATACTTCTACTATAATTAACTATCTAATACTTGTTTTTATCATTGTATGCTCATTCTATACCATATTTTTGTCACAATCACTCATTTATATTTGCATTCACCATTCTACGGGCATTTGATACCTTATTTCAGTCAGAAATCACATTTCTATACTTGCTTCCACAAATCTACGCCACGTTTCTACCATATTTTGGTTAGAATCACGCATCTATCTTGGTTTCACCAATCTATGCCCATTCTACACCATATATTCACCCATCAATACTCGTTTTCACCATTCTATGCCCATTCTAATACTCGTCTTCATCGTTGAGTGCTCATTCTATACCGTATTTCAGTTACAATCGCTAATTTATACCCGCTTTCACCATTTTACGGGCATTTAATACATTATTTCGGTTAGAAATCACATTTCTATACTCGTTTCCACAAATCTACGCTACTTTTATCATATTTTGGTTAGAATCACATATTTAAATTCGATTTCACCAATATAGGCCCATTCTACACCATATTTCGATTGGAATCGCCCATCTATACTCGTTTTTACTACTCTACGCCAATTTTACACCATATTTCGGCTATATGTACTCATTTTCACCATGCCACATCTGTTTTATAACATATTTCAGTTATAATTATCTATCAAATACTCGTTTTCATCATTGTATGCTCACTTTGTTCCATTTCAGTTATAAGCAGTTATCTATACTCGTTTCGTTATTCCACAAGCATTTGATTTCTTATTTCAGTTAGAAATTATATTTCTATACTCGTTTTCACAAATCTACGACACTTTTTGCCGTATTTTGGTTAGAATTATGCATCTATACTCGGTTTCACCAATCTACGCCCGTTTCACACCATATTTGGATTAGAATCACCAATCTAACTATATTTCTATTGTAATTAATCATCTAATACTCGTCTTCATCATTGTATGCTCATTCTATACCGTATTTCAGTTACAATCGCTAATTTATACCCGCTTTCAGCATTTTACGGGCATTTAATACCTTATTTCAGTTAGAAATTCTCATTTCTCTACCCGTTTCCACAAATCTACGCCACTGTTTATCATATTTTGGTTAGAATCACGCATTTATACTCGGTTTCACAAATCTAGGCCCATTCTACACCATACTTCGATTAGAATCACCCATCTATACTCGTTTTCACCACTCTACGCCAATTTTACACTATATTTTGTACTTATTTTCACCATTCCACGTCTGTTTTATACCATATTTCGGTTATAATTATCCATCAAATATCGTTCTCACCATTGTATACTCACTTTGTACCATTTCGGTTAGAAGCAATTATTTATACTATTTTTTACTATTCTACGAGCATTTGATTTCTTATTTCGGGTAGAAATAATATTTCTATACTCGTTTTCACAAATCTACGACACTTTTTTGCCATATTTTGGTTAGAATCACGTATCTATACTCGATTTCACAAAACTACGCCCGTTGTACACCATATTTTGATTAGAATCACCCATCTATGCTCGTTTTCACCATTCTACTCTCGTTTTACACCATATTTCGTCTAGAGCCGCCCATCTATTCTCGTTTTCATCATTCCATCTAAGTTTTATAATATATTTCTACTATAATTAACTATCTAATACTTGTTTTTATCGTTGTATGCTCATTCTATACCATATTTTTGTCACAATCACTCATTTATATCTGTATTCACCATTCTACGGGCAATTCATACCTTATTTCTTTTAGAAATCACATTTCTATACTCGCTTCCATAAATCTACGCCACGTTTCTATCATATTTTGGTTAGAATCACGCATCTATCCTCGGTTTCACCAATCTATGCCCATTCTACACCATATTTCGATTAGAATAACCCTTCCACTATAATTAACCATCTAATACTTGTTTTCTTCATTGTATGCTCATTCTATACCATATTTAAGTCATAATCACTCATTTACATTCGCTTTCACCATTCTACGGGCATTTGATACCTTATTTCGGTTAGAAGTCACATTTCTATTCTTGCTTCCTCAAATCTACGCTACTTTTTTACCATATTTTGGTTGGAATCACGCATCTATCCTCGATTTTACCAATCTACACCCATTCTGCACCATATATTCACCCATCTATACTCGTTTTCACTATTCTATGCCCATTCTAATGCTCGTCTTCATCGTCGTGTACTCATTCTATACCGTATTTCAGTTAAAATCGCTAATTTATACCAGCTTTCACCATTTTACGGGCATTTAATACCTTATTTCGGTTAGAAATCACATTTCTATACTCGTTTCCCAAATCTACGCCACTTTTTATCATATTTTGGTTAGAATCACATATTTAAATTCGATTTCACCAATATAGGCCCATTCTACACCATATTTCGACTAGAATCGCCCATCTATACTCGTTTTCACTACTCTAAGCCAATTTTACACCATATCTCGGCTATAAATACTCATTTTCACCATGACACATCTATTTTATACCATATATCGGTTATAATTATACCACTCTACGCTAATTTTACACCATATCTCAGCTATATATACACATTTTCACCATGACACATCTGTTGTTATCGTTGCATGCTCATTCTACACCATATTTTTGTCAGAATCACTCATTTATATCTGCATTCACCATTTTACGGGAAATTCATACCTTATTTTTGTTAGAAAGCACATTTCTATACTCGCTTCCATAAATCTACGCCACGTTTCTACCATATTTTGGTTAGAATCACGCATCTATCCTCGGTTTCACCAATATATGCCCATTCTACACCATATTACGATTAGAATAACCCTTCCACTATATTAACCATCTAATACTTGTTTTCTTCGTTGTATGCTCATTCTATACCATATTTCAGTCACAATCACTCATTTACCTTCGCTTTCACCATTTTACGGACATTTGATACCTTATTTCGGTTAGAAGTCACATTTCTATTCTTGCTTCCACAAATTTATGCTACTTTTTTTACCATATTTTGGTTGGAATCACGCATCTATCCTTGTCACGACCCGCACCCATTTTTTTTAAACGGATACGAGACGTGTCCAAGCCAGCTTACGCCGCAGTATCGACGGTAGTACGCTGTCACGGCCATGAGGATCAAAATCACAAAAATGCTCATTCACATAATTAATTTAACTTACAATGATCACAAGTTTTACATTTGCAGAAAAATAGAGACTTGTACAAATATTGGAATGACTACAACTCCGCTATCTAGCTAGTTTCTAGGCTTTTGTCTGCAAGTACCTCCGTATCTTCCATGCTAAGTGAATCCACGGCTAACCTGAAAAATATTGATTTCCAGTCAGGAATGGAACGAGCACAATTCACTGAATACAGTTTCAATATATGAAAATAACTATACTACAGAGGTTAGCCTTTAGACATATGATTCATAAAAATGAAGAAAGACAATAAAACTGAATAATAAGAACAAAAAATAAAATACAATAAAATACTCACCAACTGACTGACTGAAGTACCTTTGATATGTGATCGGTCTCGGGACAATTATGCGACACGGTCTACACGGTCTAAAGTTACACGGTCTACAGAAAATATTACAATAAAGAAACACTGTCTACAAAATAATAATCACGATCTACACAGTTTAAATGCAGTAATAATCACGGTCTACACGGTCTAAAGTTATACTATCTACAAGAAATAAATACAATAATAAACACGATCTACACGGTCTAAGGTCAGATCACACATCATTGGTACTTCACCTCCCGACACAACAAGGAACAAAATCAACAGAAAACTGAAATCACATATCTATTGACTAAACACTGATGTATAGTAAAGATCAATACTGAAAACAAACAATAAACTGTACTCGCCTGTGGTCCTTTGCTGGTGAAACCGACAATCCAAACCAATCAGTGTGCCACAATGTACAACAGTCTCCAGATGTTGAAATAGACATTACCATTGCTCTCAGAATAGTCAAAATAGCTAGGATTGTCTATCCTTAAGTCCAATTCTGGACACAGGGGCAAAACAGTAATTTCGGGTCAAAACGGTGTCCGCCGTTGGACCCGCTTTGCACCGAAAAGCGTGCCAAAGTCAATGGTCTCTAAAGTCGTCAAACTATATGTCTACGGATCCAGTTTTTCGATACGAACCCAGCCGTATGTCCAATGTTGGATTCCGGCGGGCCGTGCACAAAATCGCCTGTTGAATCGGACCGTGGGGCCCGCAAAACGGCGATCCAATCAACTATCTCAGAATCATACCAAACTTGGCATACAGGACCAGAAAAATGATAGGGTCCTGCTGGCGCAAGTTTCGTCTCGATCTGACGAGCGTGCACAAACTAATTGGAAAATTTGCACAGAGGCCGATACGGTAAATTTTGACGGATACGCATCAAATTCGTCGTGCACACACGACCAATTTGAATTCCGTCAAAGCCCACACGTCCACGAAGCCGTTACGCACCTTTCGATGCTTTCGGTTCGTGACCACGTCGCCTGGATTGGCGGGAGTATCGAGAGTTTTCGTGTTTTTAGAAAACAGTTTTTTCGTCAATTTGGAAAAGCGATTTCTCGATGCTCGGTTGACGAAATCGAATTCCGTGAGAAGTATTGTGAAGCCCTACAGGTTGTCTAAACTTCTGTTCAATTATTTATTTAAATTGGTTAATGGTTTCACAAGAATCGTACTTCAAAGTTGGGGGTTCGGATGGTATTTCCTGTTCGGTGATGAACAATTTTCCTTGATCTTTGATTCGACTTCCCGACGATCCCAAATTAAATCAATCTGTACTAATTACTAGGCTTCCTAGAAGGTTAGGCTGTGGTCGTATATGTGAAAACAAAGTGAAGAACGATTGCACGAGGCGAGAGAAATTCACCTGCAAAGTAGGTCGGATGCTGTGATGCCGCTGCTATTTCCTCTGTTTTGGTCTGTCGCGCGCTGTTGCGCATGGCCGTTGGCCTCCGGCCAGCGGCGGCCTGGCTGCGCCGGGGCGGCGTGCGCAGACCCAGGGGTTCGCTTGGGAGATTAGGGTTTGGTTTTTATGTCGATCTCTTCTCTCGTACTCGCCGATATATAACCATATGTATATGCTGTTGTTCTCGGGATGGGAAGTTAAGCGGGTGCTCTCCATTCTGGGCTCGGCCTGGGAGCCTATGGGGTTTGTTAGCAGCTCACGGGGTTTGTTAGCAGCTCATGCAGCTCATGGGGTTGGTCCACTATTCCCTTGCGGGAACAGTGTTGGTATATATATATATATCTATATATATATATATATATATAATATTAATATAGATTAAAATATATATATATATAGATTAAATATTAATAAAGAGAATATATATATATATATATATATATATATATATATATATATATATATTAAATATTAATAAAGAGAATATATATATATATATATATATATATATATATATATATATATATATATATATTCTCTTTATTAATATTTAATATATATATATATATATATATATATATATATATATATATATATATATATATATATATATATTAAATATTAATAAAGAGAATATATATATATATATATATATATATATATATATATATATATATATATATATATATATATATATATATATATTAGGGGTGCAACTCGGGCGGGCTAAACCCGAACCCGATCGGGTAAACCCGTTAATGGGTTGGGTTAGGGTTGAAGATATTCGAGTTCGGGCTTGGGCTCGGGTTAAAATATTTGAACCCGATCAAAAATCGGGTTGGGCTTGGGTTCATGTGTTGGGTAACCCGAAGAACCCGAAACCCACATATATATAATTTATATATATATTGTTTCATACTACTTAAATAAAAAGTTTAAACTATAATTTTTTTTTCACCCAAACTCCTCAATTCCTTGTCCTAAATCTCATTTCAGTTTTATTTTGTAATGATTGGGGCTTGATTACTATTTGATTATGCATTTGATATTACTCTTGTTTAAAATGATTTCAAATATCATATTAGAGTCCGATAAACCCGATGGACCCGACCCAACCCGAGCCCAACCCGATCCTCCGGACTTGGTCTTGGGCTTCATATGTTGAACCCGAAGTCGGGTCGGGCTTGGGCTTGGGCTAGGCTTATGATCTATCGGGTTGGGCTCGGGTTGACCTCAAACCCGACCCAACCCGCCCGAGTTGCACCCCTAATATATATATATATATATATATATATATATATATATATATATATATATATATATATGATATATATATATATATATATTTGAATATAGTATAATAATATCCATAAAATTCTAAATAAAAACCCAAGATTATCCATTCCTAGAGTAAGGCCTATTTTTATAAATATGAATATGTATATATATATATATATATATATATATATATATAACGTTTATTTGACAAATATAATATCACCAATAATAATAATAATATTATATAATAATAATCTCAATAAAATAATAATAATAATAATAATAATAATAATAATAATAATAATAATAATGAAATTCAATAAAACAGTAATGGCGTATATATACCATTATGCGCAGCTTAATAATCTCGAAATACATGAAGACCTATTTTATACAAAAGTCACTGAATATCACTAATAATAATATTTATAATATTTATAATATTTAATTACAAATACTAGAAAATATTCATTAAATCCTTAAAACGAAATACAACACCCTTATATCAAATTCCATCAACACGAATGGCACTGGACGTGCCGCATGACTACATGGGCTTGGGCTAAGTTCGGGTCCATTCCGGGCTAAAATGGTATAACCGGATTTCCCTAAACTCAATAATATAAATAATAAATAATAATTCTTCGGTAAGGGCTAAGTCACAACTTTGCCTGGTTTTCCTAGTTAGGACTTCACTATGGCTCGGCCTTCCCTACCAGGGCTAATACCCTAGTCGAAGCATGCCATTTCACTATCTGTGCCATGATTTCTAGTCATCATGCACTCCAAACTCCGTCCTGGCTAAAGTCATCTACTGTAATAATTAACTAAGTAATTATTTATAAATAATTCTAAAAATCACCATTTAATTCAAATAAATAAATAAAAAATATATTATCAAAATTCTGGAAAAAGGGGTTACAATCCTCGGTTTCACCAATCTACACCCATTCTGCACCATATATTCACCCACCTATACTCGTTTTCACCATTCTATGCCCATTCTAATACTCATCTTCATCGTCGTGTGCTCATTCTATACCGTATTTCAGTTACAATCGCTAATTTATACCCGCTTTCACCATTTTACGGGCATTTAAAACCTTATTTCGGTTAGAAATCACATTTCTATACTCGTTTTCACAAATCTACGCCACTTTTTATTATATTTTGGTTAGAATCACATATTTAAATTCAATTTCACCAATATAGGCCCATTCTACACCATATTTCGATTAGAATCGCCCATCTATACTCGTTTTCACCACTCTACGCCAACTTTACACCATATCTCGGCTATATATACTCATTTTCACCGTGACACATCTGTTTTATACCATATTTCGGTTATAATTATACCACTCTACGCTAATGTTACACCAAATCTCGGCTATATATACACATTTTAACCATGACACATCTGTTTTATCGTTGTATGCTCATTCTATACCATATTTTTGTCAAACTCACTCATTTATATCTGCATTCACCATTCTACGGGCAATTCATACCTTATTTCTGTTAGAAATCACATTTCTATTCTCGCTTCCATAAATCTACGTCACATTTCTACCATATTTTGGTTAGAATCACGCATTTATCCTCGGTTTCACCAATCTATGTCCATTCTACACCATATTTCGATTAGAATAACCCTTCCACAATAATTAACTATCTAATATTTGTTTTCTTCGTTGTATGCTCATTCTATATCATATTTCAGTCACAATCACTCATTTACATTCGCTTTTACCATTCTACGGGCCTTTGATACCTTATTTCGGTTAGAAGTCACATTTCTATTCTTGCTTCCACAAATCTACGCTACTTTTTTACCATATTTTGGTTGGAATCACGCATCTATCCTCGGTTTCACCAATCTACACCCATTCTACACCATATATTCACCCATCTATACTCGTTTTCACCATTCTATGTCCATTCTAATACTCGTCTTCATTATCGTGTGCTCATTCTATACCGTATTTCAGTTACAATCGCTAATTTATACCCGCTTTCACCATTTTACGGGTATTTAATACCTTATTTCGGTTAGAAATCACATTTCTATACTCGTTTCCACAAATCTACGCCACTTTTTGTCATATTTTGCTTAGAATCACGCATTTATACTCGGTTTCACAAATCTAGGCCCATTCTACACCATACTTCGATTAGAATCACCCATCTATACTCGTTTTCACCACTCTACGCCAATTTTACACTATATTTTGTACTCATTTTCACCATTGCACGCAAGTTTTATACCATATTTTGGTTGTAATTATCCATCAAATACTCGTTCTCACCATTGTATGCTCGCTTTGTACCATTTCGGTTAGAAGCAATTATTTATACTAGTTTTTACTATTCTACGAGCATTGGATTTCTTATTTCGGGTAGAAATCATATTTCCACACTCGTTTTCACAAATCTACGACACTTTTTGCCATATTTTGGTTAGAATCACGCATCTATGCTCGATTTTACAAAGCAACGCCCGTAGTACACCATACTTTGATTAGAATCACCCATCTATGCTCGTTTTCACCATTCTACGCTCGTTTTACACCATATTTCGGCTAGAGCCGCCCACCTATTCTCGTTTTCATCATTCCATGTAAGTTTTATAATATACTTCTACTATAATTAACTATCTAGTACTTGTTTTTATCATTGTATGCTCATTCTATACCATATTTTTGTCACAATCACTCATTTATATTTGCATTCACCATTCTACGGGCATTTGATACCTTATTTCGGTTAGAAATCATATTTCTATACTCGCTTCCACAAATCTACGCCATGTTTCTACCATATTTTGGTTAGAATCACGCATCTATCCTTGATTTCACCAATCTATGCCCATTCTACACCATATATTCACCCATCTATACTCGTTTTCACCATTCTATGTCCATTCTGATACTCGTCTTCATCGTTGTGTGCTCACTCTATATCGTATTTCAGTTACAATCGCTAATTTGTACCCGCTTTCACCATTTTACGGGCATTTAATACCTTATTTCGGTTAGAAATCACATTTCTATACTCGTTTCCACAAATTTACGCCACTTTTTATCATATTTTGGTTAGAATCACATATTTAAATTCGATTTCACCAATATAGGCCCATTCTACATCATATTTCGATTAGAATCTCCCATCTATACTCGTTTTCACCACTCTACGCCAATGTTACACCATATTTCGGCTATATATATACTAATTTTCACCGTGCCACATCTATTTTATGCCATATTTCTGTTATAATTATCCATCAAATACTCGTTTTCATTATTGTATGCTCACTTTGTTCCATTTCGGTTATAAGCAGTTATCTATACTCGTTTCATTATTCCACGAGCATTTGATTTCTTATTTCAGTTAGAAATCATATTTCTATACTCGTTTTCACAAATCTGCGACACTTTTTACCGTATTTTGGTTAGAATTATGCATCTATATTCGGTTTCACAAATCTACGTCCGTTTTACACCATATTTTGATTAGAATCACCAATCTAACTATATTTCTATTGTAATTAATCATCTAATACCCGTCTTCATCGTTGTATGCTCATTCTATACCGTATTTCAGTTACAATCGCTAATTTGTACCCGCTTTCACCATTTTACGGGCATTTATTACTTTATTTCGATTAGAAATCACATTTCTATACTCGTTTCCGTAAATCTATGCCACTTTTTATCATATTTTGGTTATAATCACGCATTTATACTCGGTTTCACAAATCTAGGCCCATTCTACACCATATTTCGGTTAGAATTACCCATCTATACTCGTTTTTACCACTCTACGCCAATTTTACACTATATTTTATATTCACTTTCACCAGTCCATGTCTGTTTTATACAATATTTCGGTTATAATTATCTATCAAATACTCGTTTTCACCATTGTATGCTCACTCTGTACCATTTTGGTTAGAAGCAATTATTTATACTTGTTTTTACTATTCTACGAGCATTTGATTTCTTATTTGGGTCAGAAATTATATTTCTATACTCGTTTTCACAAATCTACGACACTTTTTGCCATATTTTGGTTAGAATCACGCATCTATACTCGATTTCACAAAACTACGTCCGTTGTATACCATATTTTGATTAGAATCACCCAGCTATGCTCGTTTTCACCATTCTATGCTCGTTTTACACCATATTTCGTCTAGAGTCACCCATCTATCCTCATTTTCATCATTCCATGTAAGTTTTTAAAATATATTTCTACTATAATTAACTATCTAATACTTGTTTTTATCGTTCTATGCTCATTCTATACCATATTTTTGTCACAATCACTCATTTATATTTGTATTCACCATTCTACGGGCATTTGATACCTTATTTCGGTTAGAAAAAAAATATTTCTATACTCGCTTCCACAAATCTATGCCACTTTTTTACCATATTTTGGTTAGAACGCATCTAGCCTCGGTTTCACCAATCTACGCCCATTCTACACCATATTTCGATTAAAATAACCGTTTTACTATAATTAACCATCTAATACTTGTTTTCATCGTTGTATGCTCATTCTATACCATATTTCAGTCACAATCACTCATTTACATTTGCTTTCACAATTCTACGGGCATTTGATACCTTATTTCGATTAGAAATCACATCTCTATTCTCGCTTCCACACATCTACGCCACTTTTTTTACCATATTTTGGTTAGAATCACGCATCTATCCTCGATTTCATCAATCTACACCCATTCTACATGATATTTTACCAATCTATACTCGTTTTTCACCATTCTATGCCTATTCTAATACACGTCTACATCGTTGTATTCTCATTCTATACCATATTTCAGTTACAATCGCTAATTTATACCCGCTTTCACCATTTTACGGGCATTTAATACCTTATTTCGTTTAGAAATTACATTTCTATACTCGTGTCCACAAATCTATGCCACTTTTTATCATATTTTGGTTAGAATCACGTATTTATACTCAGTTTCACGAATCTAGGCCCATTCTACATCATATTTCAATTAGAATCACCCATCTATACTCGTTTTTACCACTCTACGCCAATTTTATACTATATTTTATACTCATTTTTACCATTTCACGTCTGTTTTATACCATATTTTGGTTATTATTATCCATCAAATACTCGTTTTCACCATTTTATGCTCACTTTGTAACATTTCGGTTAGAAACAATAATTTATACTAGTTTTTACTATTCTACGAGCATTTGATTTCTTATTTCGGTTAGAAATCATATTTCCATACTCGTTTTTGCAAACCTACGACACTTTTTGCCATATTTTGGTTAGAATCACGCATCTATGCTCGATTTCACAAAACTACACCCGTTGTATACCATATTTTGATTAGAATCACCTATCTATGCTAGTTTTCACCATTCTACGCTCGTTTTACACCATATTTCCGCTAGAGTCGCCCATCTATTCTCGTTTTCATCATTCCATATAAGTTTTATAATATATTTCTACTATAATTAACTATCTAATACTTGTTTTTATCGTTGTATGCTCATTCCATACCTTATTTTTGTCACAATCACTCATTTATATTTGTATTCACCATTCTACAGGCATTTGATGCCTTTTTTCGGTTAGAAATTGTAGTGCTCCGTCCCGCTCAGTCAATCGGAGGAATCGGAACGCCGACGACGTTCGGACTTAGCCTTGCAACGGCTTGCTCGGAGACATCGCTCGGTCGAGGCGACTCCTCGCTCAGGTGGGGTAGTTTCGGTGAACTTACCTCATCATAGCCTTCACATAATAAATCGCTTGTTTTCAACTTGCACAAGTAGGCTTGATAAAAAAAGAGACGAATCTACATAGATAAAGGAATAATCCCGACGGATAGAATTTTGTTAGAATATGGAAAGGTCCAATGGTCGGCTTAGAGTTGGTGCACAGCGTGCTTTAAAAATGACACTCGATCCTTCGTCCCGTCGCTTGGAAGAAGAAAAAGTTGTTCTTCGCCACAAGCTAAGAGTTAGCCTAAGTCATAGGCGTCGCCCGTATAAATGCTTCATGAAGCATGTACGGTCCCATCGTCCAAGGCTTGACGCAGTCCTTGCTCGTCAAGTTGATGTACGATTAAGTTAGGCTAAGTGATTCTAGGCGATCAAAGGCATTCTAAGCACTATCCCACATTTTCTTCTGTTGTCGATATTACTTGGTTTCACGATCATATAGAGTATGACTTGGGTGGTGGTGTCGCATAGAATTCAAGTTGGTTTAAGGCACGATGTCACGGACTTAGTGTTTTTAATGCACGGGCTACAGTTGATTTAATTGAGTTGGAAGGAGGGCTTTCAAATAGTCATTCCTGAGTTGAATGAAATGATAGGGCAAGAAGGAAGAATGCTCGCGACCATGGATCGTCGAGATGAGGTCTCAGATGTGAGAAGTACTGAACTTGGCCTTGAAAGAGATGGTAACACTAGAAGTAGAATGACTGTGTGAGACGTTAGTTCGAGTCTTGTATGGTCACGAGACAACTTGTACAAGGTGAGTTGATATTTCTCGAACGGCGACCCGGGTGGCCCATGGGACCGTTTCGATAGAGACATGATTAGTAGTGCTGGATGACCGTACGGGTTAGGCGGAGACATGCAGCGGAGCTCGCCAGTCACGCTGGCGGGGGCGACCGTCTAACAAGCTATGGTAGTCCATGATAACGCTGGGCGCTAGTGACTAGTTCATATAGATGAGTCGACATGGCGGCAACCCGCATATGTGCCTTTGGATTGAGTCGAGTATTGAGTGCACTATATCAAGGAGTCGAGTTGAATGTGTGTGTACAGTTAGAACACAAAATATTGGGCCTAAGATTTGGCTGCAACGTAGGCGACGAGCTTCGGCACGAGATGTGGCGTCGAGTCTTAAGTTGTCGACATATAAGTTGCATAAGTTGGATTTGAGTCATCTTGAGTTTAAGTTAGGAAACGCCACATGGCAAAGTCGGTCGAGTTACACTTAGCCCACAAGTCTTGATTGGGTCAGTTGGTGATTAAAGTAGCAAGGGCCGGGAGGTGGCGATATGTTTAAGCCACACTGAGTTGCGAGGCACGGCACAATGGACTTTTAGCACGGTCACATAGAAATGGAGTCTTATCGTGTAGTTGCGTCTCTGATTTTGGGCCGTAAGGCAAATACGACTTGATAGGCTAAAGTTGTTGGTACGAGGAGGGTCTAAAGGCAAAGTATGTGTTGGCATTGTTGTTGCAAGCACGGGATGGTCTAGAGACACAAAATAGGCCAAGACATCTGTCCTAAAATTGATCCTAAGGCAAGAGTAGAAAGACAATCATAAAGGGACTATGTTACACAAAGTAAATGAACGTGTTGGTTTTGTATAGGTGGGCGAGGAGCTCATTCCACTAGTACAGTTGAGTACTGACACCCACACAGTTTTCATATACAGACACAAGTAGAAGCCCGTGGTGCGGAGCTCGCTTGGATGTGTCGAGGTACGGAGTTCCTTGGCAATTTGTAGCGTGCAGCCGTGTGGAGTCAAGACTTATACGGGACATAATGTATGGACGTCGCCTCTCCGAAGCATTCGCTGGTTCAAGACTTGTATTGAGAGATGAGAGAGAGCTGAGTGACTTGTAATGTGAGAAGAGTGAGATTGAGTGACTTGTAATCTTGGCCTTACGTTCCATTGTAATCCTTGTTTCAATATCAATAAAATGCATCTTTTGAATGACTTGTATTTTGTTCTAAATTTCTGCTGGCATATTCAATGTCTCTGCTTGGGACTTCTGTACGACGACCCCGTCGCAGCCGCTGTAATCGACCGTTATGGAACCCGCCTTGCACGAGCACAATCTAGGCGCATGCGACATCACGCCTTAGCGAGGACGATTGCTCCTACGGGAGCATGACTTTACGTCCTTGGACTATCGATTGAATTCTTTAACTTCGTTGTTTCTGCAAACTCCGTTGCTTCCGCAAGTTGTTACCGTTGGTACGCTCTCTCTCAAATGTCCTACAGGATGTCCATACAATAAGTCTAAGTAATTTGCAAAAACGTAGGAGAACAATTTTTGATAAAAAAACGATGGTTCACGTGAAGCACGATTGGCTAAGTCGGGCTGGGCATATACACTAAAGTTGCGTCGACCTTAGAAAAGTCGAGTGCGGGATTCGAATTGTGTCGGACGAGAATGATTTGGACTTGATTGAGTAAAGGGGATGACTATCAATAGGGGTGCTAACGAGCGACGATATCGTCGGTACGATATAGATGAGCGTGCTTGAAATTCGAGGAATGGTTCGAACAGAAAATTTGAAGTCGATTTTGATTCGAATGATAGTTTTGAGGATTTGTCGAATGACTTCATCCCTGAGTGGTGTATGCGATAGCTTCAGGGATGTCGATTGATTGAGAATGCGGGGTGTCAATGAGTCTATCAGCATGCGTCGTATGTATGCAAAGCCCTAGATTGAGTATTGTTGATTAAGTTGTTATAGTCTTGAGATTTGATAAGTTGATTCGAACAAAAGTTGGAAATGACGAGCACAGGATTGAGATTGCGCAAGTATGAAATATGGAAATGATAGAGTAGGTAAATTAAATCAAGGAAAAGTTTAGATGTAGAGAACGGATGACTTGACAAAGGAAATCGATAGGTGGATCATATACAAAAAGTTAGCACGACGGGCAGATAGCGTACAAGAAAGGTTTGATTTTGAAGTTACAAAAATGACACTAAGGATTGGAATGAATGTTGCTCGATGATTTGAGTTAGCAAGGAATGATGCGAATCGAAAAAATACGTTGGTCGATGAATAAAGATAGATGGATGAACAATACACGAATTTAGGTTTGAAGAAATTGATGTTGTAAATGATTCGAGGGATAATGATCGAACTTGAATTTGAATGTCGAGGAGATTATCCAGTCGGACGATAGCATCATTCGCATGACTCAAAATTCGTTGTAAAAGAAGATCGTCAGGTTACGCATATCATCGATGGTATTGAGGCGCATCAAAGATCGATATGCGATAACTCGGGGGCACTCTAATTCGAGGAGTGACGATCATGCAAGTGTTATTGTTCTGACGGATGCTATACTTAGGATTTTGATTGAAATAAATATGGATGAAAACAGAAGTGTCTTGATGGTTACGTGGATAACCACAACGTCGACATTCTTGTCTTGCGCGAGCGCAACTCTAGCCTCGCACATGCGTCGCGTCGGATTTGGGGCGATCGTTTCGCGTGAGCGCTGATATGGTGATTCATGTCACGGGAATGATCGAACTCAGAAAATCAGGACGCGACAACTTTGATTGTCTCGACTTGTTGGTTTGATGCGAAAGAAAATTCGAGGATGTTTGGACTTGCGATTGATGATGGAGTAAACTTGAGGATTAAATAGATCCAATCTATGTATCGAGAGTGAATTAGTCTAGACACAAACAAGAGTTACATCCCGATGAGGATGATTACCCCGCGGGAGCGTGCATGGTGATTCAAGCCCACCGTGGATAATCTGACTCGCGTGAGATCTGGGCGCAACATGTTAAGCTAGACGACCTCATGATCGAATACGTAAATTGTGATGAACGGCTTAGGAAATATGGAATGTGAATTACGGTTTAGCGACAAGTCGTGCCGTAGCGTGATTGACTTGATAAGGATTGATAGGTGGATTATGTCAAACGTGTTCGAAGAGATAGACTATGCGAAATGGCTTGTTGGTCAAGCGATATTGATGTATCGAAGATTTGGTTGAGTGAACTTACGATAGGATGGCTTTGCTGCATGACTCGGACCCCGTACGACGAATGTTAGGATGTGTGTAGGAGATCTATGCTTAAAGTTTAGAAATCGGAGTGATGCGAGCTTGGGTAGAAAACCCCGTTGACCTTAGGATGAGGTCAGTGTTGATATTGTTGTTTGGGAACTATAATTCCAATACTGACGGATGACCTTGGCCTAAAGACATAGCCTAGCGGTTAGGCAGACGTCTCGGCACGAAGACATAGGAATTGTGGAGGCACCACTTATGAGGCTCGGTTGACATGCATGTATATCAAGGACGCTTGAATATGTGCACGATCCAACTCGAGTGGTAATGGCAGAATTTGCTATCACGAGGATTGGCTGAAATGTATGTATTTTGGGGATGCCTGGAATATGTGCACGATCCAACTAAGAGATACGTTGAATCAAGTGAGACTTGAGGAACGAAAAAGTGTCAAAGATTTTGAGATCGTGAGTTTTGAAGAAAAGATTATGGGTAACACGAGCGTGGCTCAGATTTGAGAACTGCATAGGAGAAATGTGTGCAAAAAACATAGGATGTTGAATAAAGTGATAAGTCGATAAGTAAGTACTCAGTTAGTTTCGAGGACAAAACTTTTTCTGAGTGGTGTATGATGTAGTACCCCGTCCCGCACAGTCAATCAGAGAAATCGGAACGCCGACGGCATTCGGACTTAGCCTTGCAACGGCTTGTTCGGAGACATCGCTTGGTCGAGGCGACTCCTCGCTCAGGTGGGGTAGTTTTGGTGAACTTGCCTCATCTTAGCCTTCACATAATAAATTACTTGTTTTCAACTTGCACAAGTAGGCTTGATAATAAAATAGACGAATCCACATAGATAAGGGAATAATCCCGATAGGTCAAATTGAGTTAGAATATGGAAAGGTCCATTGGTCGGCTTAGAGTTGATGCACGGCGTGCTTTAAAAATGACACTCGGTCCTTCGTCCCGTGGCTTGGGAGAAGGAAAAGTTGGTCTTCGCCATAAGCTAAGAGTTAGCCTAAGTCATAGGCATCGCTCGTATAAACACTTCATAAAGCATGCACGGTCCCATCGTCCAAGGCTTGACGTAGTCCTTGCTCGTCAAGTTGATGTACGATTAAGTTAGGCTAAGTGATTCTAGGCGATCAAAGGCATTCTAAGCATTGTCCCACATTTTCTTCTGTTGTCGATATTACTTGGTTTCACGATCATATAGAGTATGACTTAGGCGGTGGTGTCGCATAGAATTTAAGTTGGTTTAAGGCACGATATCACGGACTTAATATTTTTAAGGCATGAGCCACGGTTGATATAATTGAGTTGGAAGGAGGGCTTTCAAATAGTCGCTGCTGAGTCGAATGAAATGATAGGACAAGAAGAAAGAATGCTCACGACCATGCGTCGTCGAGGCGAGGTCTCAGATGTGAGAAGTATTGAACTTTGCCCTGAAACAGACGGTAACGCTAGAATTAGAATGACTGTTTGAGACATCAGTTCGAGTCAAGTCTGGCATGGTCATTGGACAACTTGTACAAGGTGAGTTGATGTTTCTTGAACAGCGACCCGGGTGGCCCACATGACCATTTTAATGGAGACATGATTAGCAGTGCTGGATGACCGCACGGATTAGGCAGGGATATGTGATGGAGCTTGCCACTCACGCTGGCAGGAGGCGACCGTCTAACAAGTTATGGTAGTCCATGATAGCACTGGGCACTAGTGTCTAGTTCATATAGATGAATCGGTATGGCGACAACCCGCGTGTGTGCCTTTGGATTGAGTCGAGTATTGAGTGCACTATATGTAGTGCCCCGTCCCTACATCGTGCCCCGTCTCCGTCCACGGGGTGCGCGAGAAAGGAACACTGTCGCTATCGATTTGGTCGGGACCGATAGGTCGGAATCGGCCGAGTCGATCGAACGGGAACGGTTGAATTAAGATCCATTCCACGTTATGGAATGGCTTCTTCGGAACCAAGTCCCATATTCAGCGGGTTGCGCCTCGAGGATTGGCTCTGCGGCTGAGTCGGGAGAGACCTCCCGTTGCTCTGGTTTTCATGCCGCAATTGAATTGGCTTTGGCTTTCGTTTTCGTGAATGCTTTCGATGGGTTTTCGTGTCGCGTTTTCGAGCTCGCATTCATATCGAAATTCCTTGAAATACACAGTGTTCTAATCAGTTGCTTATGCGATTGCAGGTGATCGCGTAGGCGACGACAGCGCAGCCAACCGGTCGCTCGCTTGAAGCAAGCTAAGGCGAGTGGCTGACCTCCTTTGTCCCGTCCCTCTACTTCAAAAACTCAACATGTGAAGTAAAATAAATGCTTGTCATAATAGTATAGAATCAATGAAATCGTGGCACGATACTTCACGAAACACTTGTTATCGAACTGTCGGTTTTGGAAATGAAAAACGTGCTTCCCTATGCAATTACACTTGGTCTATGCCAATCCAACGATTGAATCTATTAACGCTTATCGCAACGATACGAAAAAAATGAGTAAATCAACTAAGTTCCAAAGAAAACGGTCATTGGACAACTTGTCGACAAGGTGAAGTTCCTCGAACGGTTGCCTCGGCCAAGGGACCGGTTCGGCCCGGGAGGAACAAGTGTAGCAGCGCCAACCCTTCATCGGCGCGAGTTATGCGGGCACTTTCGCACAGGGCTCGCTACCCGACGCGAAAGGGGCGTCGTCTAACCGAATGCTATAGTCCGCGATGGCTTGACATTGCCAGTGGCCTTTAAACCCCTGTCACTACTTAACAGGTGCACGGGACACGGGATAAACATGATAGTTGCTTGCCTCGAAACATGTTAACATGCAAATCATACAGGATGGTTAGAAAGATCATTGAAATAGCTAGCAAACATGTTTATGAAACTTCTTGAATCAAATGCAGAGCTTGGATTTAATTAGCCATTCGCCAGTACATGTGTTTCGTGCTGATCCTCGCTCTTTGCAGGTCCCGCGAACCAGGAAGGACGCGCCAACTAGCAAGGCGACGTTCGTGACTTTTGAAGCTTCGGCCGTGCGTCGAAGACTATCTATCAGCGACTCCACATTTTGAAGGCTCTCAACAGTCCAAGGAAAATGACTCAGCGTCCCTCCCATCCAGGTCAATGGAGTACTTGTATATTGAGGGATGTGTGCAATGTATGGAACGGCTATCTCATCGGCACTCTTTTGTAATCGAGTCATGTTGTAGCCCGCGCGGCAATGAGTCTTGTGTCGGAGTCTGTAAAGAAAAAGATGTTCATTATCAATAAAGATCTAGTTTCCTTTACTTATTGTGTGTATCAATTTGTCTGCGTACTCTCTTAGATCTCGTGTCTCGGATTACCTTATGACTTGGCCTTGTGCGATCGCAAATTAGGTTCGCACGGCATCACGCCCGGGGGACGACTATCGATTCGACGGAATCGGGGCGTGACACTATATCAAGGAGTCGAGTTGAATGTGTGTGTACAGTTAGAACACAAAATGTTGGGCCTAAGATTTGGCTGCAACGTAGGCGACGTGCTTCGGCAAGAGATGTGGCGTCGAGTCTTAAGTTGTCGGCATATAAGTTGCATAAGTTGGATTTGAGTCATCTTGAGTTTAAGTCAGAAAACGCCGCAAGGCAAAGTCGATCGAGTGACACTTAGCCCACAAGTCTTGATTGGGTCCGTTGGTGATTAAAGTAGCAAGGGCCGCGAGGCAGCAATATGGTTAAGTCACTGAGTTGCGAGGCACGGTACAATGGACTTGTAGCACGGTCACATAGAAATGGAGTCTTATCGTGTAGTTGCATCTCTGATTTTGGGCCGTAAGGCAAACACGACTTGATAGGCTAACGTTGTTAGTATGAGGAGGGTCTAAAGGCAAAGTATGTGTTGGCATTATTGTTGCAAGCACGGGATGGTCTAGAGACACAAAATAGGCCAAGGCGTCTGTCCTAAAACTGATTCTAAGGCAAGAGTAGAAAGACAATCATAAAGGGACTATGTTACACAAAGTAAATGAATGTTATAGTTTTGTATGGGTGGACGAAGAGCTCATTCCACCAGTACAGTTGAGTACTGACACCCACACAGTTTTTATTTGTAGGCACATGTAGAAGCTCATGGTGCGGAGCTCTCTTGGATGCGTCGAGGCACAGAGTTCCTTGGCGATTCGTAGCGTGCCGCCGCGTGGAGTCAAGACTTATACAGGACATAATGTATGGACGTCGCCTCTCCGAAGCATCTGCTGGTTCAAGACTTGTATTGAGAGATGAGAGAGAGCTGAGTGACTTGTAATGTGAGAAGAGTGAGCTTGAGTGACTTGTAATCTTGGCCTTGCGCCCTATTGTATCCTTGTTTCAATATCAATAAAATGTAGCTTTTGAATGACTTGTATTTTGTTCTAAATTTCTGTTGGCATATTCAATGTCTCTACTAGGGACTTCTGTGTGACGACCCCATCGCAGCCGCTGTAATCGGCCGTTATGGAATCTGCCTTGCACGAGCGCAATCTAGGCTCGTGCGGCATCATGCCTTAGCGAGGACGATCGCTCCTAAGGGAGCGAGGCATAACAGAAATCATATTTCTATACTCGCTTCCACAAATCAACGCCATGTTTTTACAATAATTTGGTTAGAATCAAGCATCTATCCTCGGTTTCACCAATCTATGCCCATTCTACACCATATTTCGATTAGAATAACCCTTCTACTATAATTAACCATCTAATACTTGTTTTCATCGTTGTATGCTCATTCTATGCCATATTTCAGTCACAATCACTAATTTTCATTCTCTTTTACCATTATACAAGCATTTGATACCTTATTTCGGTTAGAAATCACATTTCTATTCTCGCTTCCACAAATCTATACCACGTTTTAACCATATTTTGGTTAGAATCATGCATCTATCCTCGGTTTCACCAATGTACACCTATTTTACACCATATTTCACCCATCTATACTCGTTTTCACCATTCTATGCCCATTCTAATATTCGTCTTCATCGTTGTGTACACATTCTATACCATATTTCAGTTACAATCGCTAATTTATACCCGGTTTCACCATTTTACTGGCATTTAGTACCTTATTTCGGTTAGAAATCACATTTTTATACTCGTTTCCACAAATCTATGCCACTTTTTTATCATATTTTGGTTAGAATTACGTGTTTAAATTCGATTTCACCAATATAGGCCCATTCTACACCATATTTCGATTAGAATCACCCATCTATACTCGTTTTCACCACTCTACACCAATTTTACACCATATTTTGGCTATATATACTCATTTTTGTCATGCAACATCTGTTTATCCGATCATCGGCTGAGAGAGTATCCTGAGTCTTTTGGACGGACATTCAGGTAGCAGGAGCTAGGGCTCCGGTGGGCCAGCAGAACGGATTACTCTTACTAACTCAGCAGCAGAGGTACATGCAGCATCAGCAGCAGGCCAGAAAGGCCAGCAGGGGCAAGTTTTTGCCATAGCAGTCAGGGATGCACAGGCCATTGGAGATCTTGTTGCAGGTTTCGTTCTTCTCAATTCCATTTTCGCAGTTGCCTCTTATAACTGTCTTGAAATTCGATTCCATCTGTTTTTGTTGATTGATCAATTTTGTTCTATTATTCTTGTGTTATGTTGATTGTCTTATGACATAAGTCATATGGGCTAGGTCACCTCAGTTATGGGATCTAGAATCTTCGATAGTCGTGTTAGCTGGCATATGAGGACATATAGTCGGATTTTGGACGTATTTCTCGGGTGTGGAAATTTAAGGTTTTTGCTGCCAAGCATGCGGCAATGCAAAAAATTTAAATACCATGATTCTAGAGATATGTACCTTAGTCAAGGACTCTGTAATTATCGTAGCCTTGCTCACTAGCATGACAAAGATTCTGAGAATCATGATTTTGGACAAACGCATATGATTATCGAACTGTGTGATTGAGACTATGATTGTGGGGTGTTTGACCTAGAAGGAGTACTACCATCTTAATTTCTAGGACAAAATTTCTCTAAGGAGGTTAGACTTGTAACACCCAGTTTTCTAAATAAGGGTAATTTTGAAATTTTGTGATTTTAATTAATTATTTATGATATTTAAATTATAATATGATTTTTGGTGATTTTTAATCATTTTAAAACTATTTAAAAACCATGACTTATGATTTTGATGTGCTGCTAGTGAAACCCTAGAGACTGTCTGACTAAGAGCCTAACCATGTGATTGGAATATTTATTTATCATTTTTAGCCTAGGGGTAATTTGGTCAATTTGACTTATTGGAATTATTTGATATTGGATTGATGGTTGTTAATTTTGACTTATACTAGTTGTGACTTAAGAGACTAACCTAGATGTTGACTCTAGCTATGGTGACTTGAATAGCATGGTGGGACCCTAGTCTAACTTAAGTCAACCCATGTTTAGTCAATTAGGATCAAGTTTGAAATAGGAGAATAAAGACTAGGTTTAAGGACTTGTGACTTATCAATTGATTCCTTTACCAATGCAACTTGGCCCAAGGCCCATGCCATGAAACCCTAACCCAAATTTTATCCTTTTATGATCAGCCATATAGGGATCCCCATCCTATATAATCTCTCTTCCTATTGTTCTTGCCTCTTTTGTATCATTTCTCCATTTGGCAAAAACCAAGATTTGTTTCCTTCTTCAAAATTCATATTTTATTCATTTATCCTCCTTTTTCATCCTAGTCTTTTGTATTGGGTTCTAAATGATGTTTATGGACTGTTGGTGGAGAGCTATTTCAGTTTTGGAAAAGTTTGGAGCTTGGGAGTTGCAAGGAGGATCACTATATTTTGGGACTTTTCTTGCCATTTGACACACTATAGGTAAACCCTCTAAATTGTATTTTTATTCTGATTTCTTTGCATTCTAGCCTAGATCTAGGTGTCCCCTAGCTGTCCCTCAAATTTGGTTAGAAATCGTGTCCATTTGGTGTCCGTATCGGACACGTGTCAATGTGTATGTGCAAGTGTTTGTTAGAATGCCACAAAGAACTTTTTATTCATATTTTTGAAAACTAATTTTACACAAATGTAGATCTATATGTGTGTTTTCATTTCCCCTAGGACTGAACACGAATTCGTGTCATTTTTATGTCAGAAACAGGCACGGATACACTGCACGACACGCGTGTGCGCTGTCCTGCTACCCGACGTTTATTACGGACACGACACAGCTCGAGACACCACGAAACTTGGTGGACACGTGGGGGCAGTGTCTGTGAATGTGCCCCCCAAGTTTCGTGGACTCACGTGTCGTGTCGGATACAAAAACCCACCTGTACTGAATTATACTATTACGCACACACGCGAACAGTGGCTTCTGACATGGCCTTCGTGTCGCGTATAGACACAACGAGGACACGTCGTGTTGTGTCGACCTGGTAGCCCTATAGTTGGGCTACCCATGTCCAAGTGCACGAGGTGTCAGATGCTTCGTGTCGTGTCCAATCTTTGGGGGACTGGCCGCACGAGGCAGTGCAGTCGAGTGCTCTGTTGTAGAGTTTGTTTTGTTGGGACACTTCATGTCCAACTTTATGGACACAAACTCATCCCAATTGCATGTTTAAATGTGTTTTTATGACTGCACATTAGAATTGAAGGTTTATTTGGGTTTCCGAGTTTGAATTGGTTTCGATTCCTCTATTTCTCTGATACATTCGAAGTTCCTGTTCTCTGAGATTTTACTGATTTTGGAACTTGTTTCCCTTTTCATTTTTAACTTGATTGAATGTTAAGATAACTGATATTGTGAATGTTCACTCTTCTTGAGAGTTTGAATGTGTGCACATGATTTTAAATGTAAGTTAACCTGAGATTGTTGAAACTGAAAACTGAGAAAGTAGTTTTGGTTTTAGTTTACCTATTGCTTTATAACTATGAAGGCTGTTTTGGTATCAGGTTTTAGTTCAGTTGGTTTGGTAATCCTTGGTTTGTTTCATTTTTTGAATTGGTTTATCAGTCTTGGGATTTTGTTGGGTTGGCTTTGGACAATTTCAGTTTTTTGAATGAGGGTTCATTCACCGATAATCATGTATCAGTTGGGATATTGAAATCTCTAATATTGGTTTGAATTGGTTATCTGTGAACCTGGTTTCAAAATGTTTGGTATGAAAACTCAGAGTTTGATTTAGTTTATGAAGTTTTAGTTATTGTGTGATCTCGAAGTTCACATTTGAATTTGAAGCTTGTATTTTGATCGGGTTTCCTGATTTGATATTTTTGGATACTTGAACAGTTGAGCTGTTCTTCGAAATTATCATAATGTTAATGTTTCAGATTTCTCATTGTTTCTATCCGAGTTTCATTTCGAGCTGGCTTTGAGGTTTTCTAATTGTTGAGTAGTATTGATTTCAAGATTGAGTATTCAAATATAAAAATAGAATACTAAAATCCTAAATTTCATTGAGTTTCTACTTTACCTTGGTTTTGTGATTTAGTTTTATTGAATGTGCTTTCGAATATGGGAATTTTGATTGGTTTTGTGATTTGAAATTCTGGATGTTGTATTAGTTTGATATGTTGATAAACCTGAGAATAGATTGGAGATTTGAATTTGATTCTCATTGTACTGAGATTTGAGATTGGATTATAGGCATGTACACCATTAACCTGAGAAATGATATGGGATGTTGGTTTGAATGTTTGGGGTTTTCGAATTTGCTTTTGGACTGTCAACATGTAAACTGTTTGTGTACACTGATTTTTCTGAGTTTAACTTGGTTTTACTGATTTTTGATGATATAATTACCATGTTAGATTATATGTATATAGCTGAGTTTAAGTTGCAAGTTGGGGCTTTCATTTTGGCTAGGTGTAGAGGTTTTCGAATTGTGATTTGACTTGAAACCTGGGACTGAAAACTAAAAACTGAAAACTCACATGAATGAACTGAGAATTGACACTCATTTTACACTAAAAATCTGAGAATACTGTTTTTCTGAGAACATTTGACACACTGTTAGCCACCCATACACACTCTACAAAACTGAGAACATCCTGTCACATTTATACACACACTACACTTACTCTCTTACACTTTTCCTGTTTATGCTAACACACACATTGACACTATATCCTATCACACATGCATTCATACACACACACAAAACCCTTACTGTACACTCACATCATTCATTCACACACCCTTACCTACTGTTAACACTATAAACAGAGCAAACTCACCTCTTTACTGCCACTATACATGTGACACACACACACACTTTATATGTTGCCACTTGCCTCTCCCTCTATATATAGCTATCCTTCTATATAGATGTATGTTAGACTATGTGAATATATATATGTAAAGTATAGTACCTTCATGATATGCTATATGTTAGTTTGTGGTATAGGTTTGTGTTTTATGATAGGAAATGTGTTTTAGAGGCTTTGTGTTATGGCTATGTGATAGGTAATGCTTAGGCTATATGTTGTTGTATAAGTTGGTTTAGGTATACTTGTGTATATGTAATATACATATATATGCCTAGATAGTGATAGCCTAGAATGGTTTAACTTAGACTTTCTGGACTAGTTGACCATAGTTTGACTTGGTGTTGACCATAGTTGACTAGACTTGACTTTTGACCCAAACATCATGTAGAACGCATTGTAGCAGTCTATTTTACCATTTTGGACATGTTATGACTTTCGTTGTTCTAAATAGGAGTCAGATACCTCATTCCGGACAGTATATTCACTTCAGACATTCAGATACCAGGCGAGTACATTCTCTGATCATTTCATAACTTGCTTAGGATTATATTCCTGCTCTAGATTACCTTATTTGATGCTGTCACGATATTATCACGGATTGGTACTATATGGATCCCTACATTGAGATGTTATCCCCCTCGGGAGCATCGGAAACTTCATGTCACATGTTTTATGTACATCATGTATTCCTCGCTCTCATGTTATTCATGTTTCTCATAAGCTTCATGTACGTTCATGTACGCTCGTATACTCTCATGTGTTCTCATGTACGGTCATGTTTTTCATGTACTTCATGTGTAACCTATACTTCATGTGTACCCCTTCATGGGCCTTCTTGTGGAATTCATGTGCACTCAGTTCTGAGCCCTCATGTATACTTCATATACACCCATCTACGGGCTTTCATGTGAAAATCATGTGCGTAACATAACTTGTCTGGATCCTTGTGTATTGATTGGGGTATGGGGGAGTATAAATAGTCATGTGAACAATTTCAAAGTAGTATAACCATGTGAGCCTCTTTAGTATATTCATGTGCAATTCCAGCCGTTCACATGTCGACTTTGTACTCTACATCACTAGTCACTGATAGTTCTCTACTTATAGTAGATATTTCCATTACAGTTCTCTCTTTTACATTATATACATTCTTTCAGTTTTCATGTATCGTACTCTCTTGCATGTTTATATTTTCTAACCTGTTATGATCTGTGTGAGATGTATTGTGCTCGCTCCCGTCCTGACTGGACCTGTTGAAAATTTTACAGAGGATGATGAGGAAACCTGTACCCCTTACTATGAAGCTTGCCTAGATGACACTCGCGACCTGGATCCTTGGGAAGTTCAGGCAGCTGCTGAGGATGACAACCATGCATAGTATTGATAGTCTAGACTGTTCTTTCTTTTCATGTTAGTTGTTGTCTTTGATTTCAGAGTTGTATTATTATGGATATGTTGAGACTTGTGTTTGTTAACTTTGATTTATGTTACTTCTGTTTGCACCTCAGTTTTGAGGATTTCCTTATCTATTCCATCGTGCTATATTCTACCTCTAGATTGTGATTGAGTTGTACCTTCTGTGACTTGGCCTCCAGTTGGAGAGTATTTTATATTGTGTTAGTTATGTTCATGACTTAGAACAACGTTCTACCGCCGACATTGTGGCGTAGGCTGGACGTACCCACTTCTCGTGCCCCAACACTGGGTACGGGTTGCGACAATTTTGGTTAGAATCACGCATCTATCCTCGGTTAAACCAATCTATGTCCATTCTACACCATATTTCGATTAGAATAACCCTTCTACTATAAATAACCATCTAATACTTGTTTTCATCGTTGTATGCTCATTCTATACCATATTTAAGTCATAATCACTCATTTACATCCGCTTTCACCATTCTACGGGCATTTGATACCTTATTTCGGTTAGAAATCACATTTCTATTCTCGTTTCCACAAATCTACGCCACTTTTTTTTATCATATTTTGGTTAGAATCATGCATCTATCCTCGGTTTCACAAATCTACACCCATTCTACACCATATTTCACCCATATATACTCGTTTTCACCATTCTATGCCCATTCTAATCGCAAATTTATACCCGCTTCATCGTTGTGTGCCCATTCTACACCATATTTCACCCATATATACTCGTCTTCATCGTTGTGTGCTCATTCTATACTGTATTTCAGTTATAATCACAAATTTATACCCACTTTCACCAATTTACGATCATTTAATACCTTATTTCGGTTAGAAATCACATTTCTATACTCGTTTCCATAAATCTACGCCACTTTTTTATCATATTTTTTTTAGAATCACGCATCTATCTTCGGTTTCACCAATCTATGTCCATTCTATACCATATTTCGATTAGAATAACCCTTCTACTGTAATTAACCATCTAATACTTGTTTTTATTGTTGTATGCTCATTCTATACCATATTTCGGTCACAATTACTTATTTACATTCGCTTTCACCATTCTACGAGCATTTGATACATTATTTCGGTTAGAAATCACTTTTCTATTCTCGCTTCCACAAATCTATGCCACTTTTTATCATATTTTGGTTAGAATCACATATATAAATTCGATTTCACCAATCTAGGCCCATTCTATCCCATATTTCGATTAGAATCACCCATCTATACTCGTTTTCACCACTCTACGCCAATTTTACACCATATTTCGGCTGTATATATATACTCATTTTCACCATACCACATCTATTTTATACCATATTTCGGTTATAATTATCCATCAAATACTCATTTTCATCATTGTATGCTCACTTTGTACCATTTCGGTTATAAGCAGTTATTTATACTCGTTTTCATTATTCCACGAGCATTTGATTTCTTATTTCAGTTAGAAATCATATTTCTATACTCGTTTTCACAAATCTACGACACATCTATACTCGGTTTCACCAATATACGCCCGTTTCACACCATATTTTGATTAGAATCACCAATTTATGCTCGTTTTCACCATTCTATGCTCGTTTACACCATATTTCGGCTAGAGTCGTCCATCTATTATCGTTTTTAACAATCCATAAAAGTTTAATAATATATTTCTACTATAATTAACCATCTAATATTTGTTTTCATCATTATATGCTCATTCTAAACCATATTTCAGTCACAATCACTCATTTACATTCGCTTTCACCATTCTACGGGCATTTGATACCTTATTTCGGTTAGAAATCATATTTCTATTCTCGCTTCCACAAATCTATGTAATGTTTTTAACATATTTTGGTTAGAATCATGCATCTATCCTCAGTTTCACCAATCTACGCCCATTCTACACCATATTTCGATTAGAATCACCCATGTATACTCGTTTTCACCATTCTATGCCCATTTTACACCATATTTCGGCTAGAGTCGCCTACCTATACACGTTTTCAATGTTGTATGTAAGTTTTATACTATATTTCTATTACAATTAACCATCTAATATTCATTTTCATCGCTATATGCTCATTCTATGCCATATTTCAGTTACAACCACTCATTTATACTCGTTTGCACCATTCTACGACGTTTGATACCTTATTTCGCTTAGAAATCATATTTCTATACTCGTTTCCACATATCTAGGCCACATTTTACCATATTTTGGTTAGAATCACACATCTATACTCGAATTTACCAATCCACGCCCATTCTACACCATATTCTTATTAGAATCACTCATCTATGCTCGTTTCCACCACTCCATGTTTATACCATATTTCGGCTAGAGTCGCCCACTTATACTCGTTTACACCATTTTATGTAAGTTTTATACTATATTTCTATTGTAATTAAGCATCTAATGCTCATCTTCATCGTTGTATGCTCATTCTATACCGTATTTCCGTTACAATCGCTAATTTATACTCGCTTTGACCATTTTTGGGGAATTTAATATCTTATTTCGGTTAGAAATCACATTTCTATACTCGTTTCCATAAATCTACGCCACTTTTTATCAAATTTTGGTTAGAATCATGCATTTATACTCCGTTTCACAAATCTAGGCCCATTCTACACCATATTTCGATTAGAATCGCCCATCTATACTCGTTTTCACCACTCTACGCCAATTTTACACTATATTTTATACTCATTTTCCCCATTCCACATCTGTTTTATAACATATTTCGGTTATAATTATCCATCAAATACTCGTTTTTACCATTGTATGCTCACTTTGTACCATTTCGGTTAGAAACAATTATTTATACTAGTTTTTACTATTATACGAGCATTTGATTTCTTATTTCGGTTAGAAATCATATTTCTATACTCGTTTTTACAAATCTACGACACTTTTTTCCATATTTTGGTTAGAATCTAGCATCTATACTCGATTTCACAAAACTATGCCTGTTCTACACCATATTTTGATTAGAATCACATATCTATGCTAGTTTTCACCATTCTACGCTCGTTTTACACCATATTTCGGCTAGAGTCGCCCATCTATTCTCGTTTTCATCATTCCACGTAGTTTTATAATATATTTCTACTATAATTAACTACCTAATACTTGTTTTTAGCGTTGTATGCTCATTCTATACCATATTTTTGTCACAATCACTCATTTATATTTGCACTCACCATTCTACGGGCATTTGATGCCTTATTTCGGTTAAAAATCATAATTCTATACTCGCTTCCATAAATCAACGCCATGTTTTATCCATATTTTGGTTAGAATCACGCATTTATCCTCGGTTTCACCAATCTATGCCCATTCTATACCATATTTCAAGTAGAATAACCCTTCTACTATAATTAACCATATAATACATGTTTTCATCGTTGTATGCTCATTTTATACCATATTTCGATTACAATCACTCTTTTACATTCACTTTCACCATTCTACGGGCATTTGATACCTTATTTCGGTTAGAAATCACATTTCTATTCTCGCCTCCACAGATCTACGCTACTGTTTTACCATATTTTGGTTAGAATCACGCATCTATCCTCGTTTTTATCATATTTCGGTTAGAATCACATATTTAAATTCTATTCGACAATCTAGGCCTACTCTACACCATATTTCGATTAAAATCACCCATCTATACTCGTTTTCACCACTCTACGCCAATTTTACACCATATTTTGGCTATATATATACTGATTTTCACCATGCCACATCTGTTTTATACCATATTTCGGTTATAATTATCCATCAAATACTCGTTTTCATCATTGTATGCTCACTTTGTACTATTTCGGTTAGAAGCAGTTATTTATACTCGTTTTTATTATTCCACGAGCATTTGATTTCTTATTTAGAGATCATATTTCTATACTCGTTTTCACAAATCTACGACACTTTTTGCCATATTTTGGTTAGAATTACGCACCTATACTCGGTTTCACCAATCTACGCCCGTTTCACACCATATTTTGATTAAAATTACTAATCTATGCTCATTTTCACCATTCTACGCTTGTTTTACACCATATTTCGGCTAGAGTCGTCCATCTATTCTCGTTTTCATCATTCCATGCATGTTTTATAATATATGTATACTATAATTAACCATATATACTAGTTTTCACCATTGTATGCTCATTCTATACCATATTTCAGTCACAATCACTCATTTACATTCGCTTTCACCATTCTAGGGGAATTTGATAACTTATTTCGGTTAGAAATCACATTTCTATTCTCGCTTCCACAAATCTACGTAACTTTTTTTTACCACATTTTGGTTAAAATCACGCATCTATCCTCGATTTCACCAATCTACGCCCATTTTACACAATATTTCGATTAGAATCACCCATATATACTCGTTTTCACCGTTATATGCCCATTCTATACCATATTTCGGCTAGAGTCGCGCACCTACACTCGTTTTCAATATTGCATGTAAGTTTTATACTATATTTCTTTTACAACCATCTAGTACTCGTTTTCATTGTTGTATGCTCATTCTATACCATATTTCAGTTACAATCACTAATTTATACTCGCTTTCACCATTCTACAACGTTTGTTACATTATTTCGCTTAAAAATCACATTTCTATACTCGTTTTCACATATCTAGGCCACTTTTTACCATATTTTGGTTAGAATCATGCATCTATACTCGATTTTACCTATCCATGCCCATTCTACACCGTATTCTGATTAGAATCACTCATCTATGCTCGTTTTATACTTGCTTTCACCATTTTATGGTCATTTAATACCTTATTTCTGTTAGAAATTACGTTTCTATACTCGTTTCGAAAAATCTACGCCACCTTTTAATCATATTTTGGTTTGAATCATGCATTTATAATCGATTTCACCAATCTAAGCCTATTCTACACCATATTTCGATTAGAATCACCCATCTACACTCGTTTTCACAATTCTACGCCCATTTTACACATATTTCGTACTATTTCGTGTATGTTTTGTACTATATTTCAATTATAATAAACCATCTAATACTCGTTTTCATCATTGTATGCTAATTCAGTACCGTATTTTAGTTACAATCACTCATTTATAGTCGCTTTCACCATTCTACGAGCATTTGATACCTTATTTCGATTAGTAAGCACATTTTTGCACTCGTTTCCACAAATCTATGCCACTTTTTTACCATATTTTGGCTAGAGTCAAGCATCTATACTCGGTTTCACCAACCTACGGCAATTCCACACTATATTTTGATTAGAACCACCCATATATACTCGTTTTCACCATTCAATGCCCATTTTACATAATATTTTGGTTAGAATCACCCACCTATATTTGTTTTCACTATTTACGCCTGTTTTATACCATTTTGGTTATAATTACGCTTCAAATACTACTATTCATCATCGTAAGCTCATTCTATACCATATTCCAATTAGAATCACTCGTTTATACTCGCTTTCATCATTCTACGAGCATCTAGTACCTTATTTCAGTTAGAAATGTCATTTCTGTACTCACTTTCACAAATCTAGGCCACTTTTTAACATATTTTGTTTAGAATCATGCAGCTATACACGGTTTCCACCAATCTACGCCATTCTACATCATTTTTTGATTAGAATTACCCACCTAAACTCATTTTCACAATTCTACGCCAATTTTATACCATATTTCGGCTAGAGTCGTCCACCTATGCTCGTTTTCACCATATTTATGCATCCTATACTCGATTTCGCCAATCTACGCCAATTTTACACCATATTTTGTTTAAAATCACATGTCTGTACTCGTTTTCACCACTCTACGCGCATTTTACATCATATTTACGTTTGAATACCTCATCTGTACTTGTTTTCAATATTCCTTGCCTGTTTTATTACATTATGGTTATAATTACTCATCAAATACTACTATTCATAATATTATGCTCATTCTATACCATATTTCAGTACAATCACTCATTTATACTCGTTTTACCATTCCACGAGCATTTGATACCTTATTTCGGTTAGATTCACATTTCCATACTCGTTTTCACAAATCTACGTCACTTTTTTTTAATCCTAGTTTGTTAGAATCATGCTTCTATACTCAGTTTCTACGCCTATTCTACATTATATTTTGATTAGAACCACCCATATATAGTCGTTTTTATCATTTTATGCCCATTCCATATAATATTGTGGTTAATCGCCCACCTATACTTGTTTTTTACTATTTCACGCCTGTTTTATACCATATTTTGGTTATAATTACTCATCAAATACTACTATTCATCATCGTAAGCTCATTCTACACCATATTCTAGTTACAATCACTCATTTATACTCGCTTTCACCATCCTACGAGCATTTGATACCTTATTTCGATTAATAAACACATTTTTGTACTCGCTTCCGTAAATCTATACCATTTTTTACCATATTTTGGTTAGAGTCATCCATCTATACTCGGCTTCACCAATCTACGCTCATTCTATACCATATTTCGATTAGAATCATCCATCTCTATTCGTTTTCACCTTTTTACGCCTAATTTACATATATTTCGTACTATTCCGTGTATGTTTTATACTCTATTTGTATTATAATAAACCATCTAATACTCGTTTTCATCATTGTATGCCCATTTTGTACCGTATTTCAGTTATAATCTCTCATTTATACTCGCTTTGACCATTCTACGAGCATTTAATACCTTATTTCGATTAGTAAGCACATTTTTGTACTCTCTTCAACAAATTTATACCACTTTTTTTTTCCATATTTTGGCTAGAGTCAAGCATCTATACTCGGTTTTACCAATCTACGCTCATTCTACACCATATTTCGATTAGAATCATTCATCTGTACTCGTTTTCACCATTCTATGCCCATTTTACACATATTTCGTACTATTTTGTGTACGTTTTATACTATATTTCTATTATAATAAACCATCTAATACTCGTTTTCATCATTGTATGCCCATTCTATACCATATTTCAATTACAATCACTAATTTATCCTCGTTTTCACCATCACACGAACATTTGATACCTTATTTCGGTTAGAATCACATTTCTATACTCGCTTTCACAAATCTACGCCAGTTTTGTTTACCATAGTTTGGTTAGAATCACGCTTCTATACTCGGTTTCACCAACCTATGCCCATTCTACACCATATTTTGATTAGAACCATCCATATATACTCGTTTTCACCATTCAATGCCCATTTTATATAATATTTTTGTTAGAATCACCCACCTATACTTGTTTTCACTATTCATGCCTTTTTTTATACCATTTTTGTTATAATTACGCATCAAATACTACTATTCCTCATCGTAAGCTCATTCTATACCATATTCCAGTTAGAATCACTCATTTATACTCGCTTTCATCATTCTACGAGCATCTAGTACCTTATTTCTGTTAGAAATGTCATTTCTGTACTCGCTTCCACAAATCTAGGCCACTTTTTAACATATTTTGTTTAGAATCACGCAGTTATACTCGGTTTCCACCAATCTACGGCTTTCTACATCATTTTTCGATTAGAGCACCCACCTAAACTCGTTTTCACAATTCTACGCCAATTTTATACCATATTTCGGCTAGAGTCGTCCACCTAGGCTCGTTTTCACCATTCCAGCTTAGTTTATACTATATTTCTTTTATAATTACCCATGATTTTCATCTTTGTATGCTCTTTCTATATAATATTTCAGTTATAATCACTCATTTATTCCCGCTTTCACCATTCTACGGGTATTTGAAACCTTATTTCGTTTAGAAATCTCAATTATGTACTCGCTTCCACAAATCCATCCACTTTTTGACTTATTTTGGCTTGAATTCGGCATCCTATCCTCGTTTTCACCAATCTACGCCAATTTTACACCATATTTTGATTAAAATCACCTGTCGGTACTCATTTTCGCTATTCTACGCGCTTTTACATCATATTTACGTTTGAATACCTCATCTGTACTTGTTTTCACTATTCCTCGCCTGTTTTATTATATTATGGTTACAATTACGCATCAAATACTACTATTCGTAATATTATGCTCATTCTATACCATATTTCATTTACAATCACTCATTTATACTCGTTTCACCATTCCACGAGCATTTGATACCTTATTTCGGTTAGAATCACATTTCTATACTCGCTTTCACAAATCTACGTGACTTTTTTTTAATCCTAGTTTGTTAGAATCGTGCTTCTATACTCGGTTTCACCAACCTACGCCCATTCTACATTATATTTTGATTAGAACCACCCATATATACTCGTTTTTACCATTCTATGCCCATTCCACAAAATATTATTGTTAATCGCCCACCTATACCTGTTATTCACTATTCCACGCCTATTTTATACCATATTTTGGTTATAATTACTCATCAAATACTACTATTCATCATCGTAAGCTCATTCTACACCATATTCTAGTTACAATCACTCATTTACACTCGTTTTCACCATTCTACGAGCATTTGATACCTTATTTCGATTAGTAATCATATTTTGGTGCTCGCTTCCGCAAATCTACACCGCTTTTTACCATATTTTGGTTAGAGTCATCCATCTATACTCGGTTTCACCAATCCACGCTCATTCAACACCATATTTCAATTAGAATCATCCAACTCTACTCGTTTTCACCTTTCTATGCCCATTTTACACATATTTGTACTATTCTATGTACGTTTTATACTATATTTCTGTTATAATAAACCATCTAATACTAGTTTTCATCATTGTATGCTCATTCTGTACCGAATTTCTGTTACAATCACTCATTTATACTCGCTTTCACTATTCTACGAGCAATTGATACTTTATTTCGATTAGTAAGCACATTTTTGTACTCGCTTCCACAAATCTATACCATGTTTTTACCATATTTTGGCTAGAGTCAAGCATCTATACTCGGTTTCACCAATCTACACTCATTCTACACCATATTTCGATTAGAATCTTCCGTCTGTACTCGTTTTCACCTTTCTACGCCTATTTTACACATATTTCATACTATTTCGTGTATGTTTTATACTATATTATAATAAACCATCTAATACTCGTTTTCATAATTGTATGCTCATTTTGTACCATATTTCAGTTACAATCACTCATTTATACTCGTTTTCACCATTCTACGAGCATTTGATACCTTATTTCGATTAGTAAGCACATTTTTGTACTCTCGCTTCCACAAATCTATACCCTTTTTTTACCATATTTTGGCTAGAGTCAAGCATCTATACTCGGTTTCACCAATCTACACTCATTCTATACCATATTTCGATTAAAATTATCCGTCTGTACTCGTTTTCACCATTGTACGCCCATTTTACACATATTTCGTACTATTTTGTGTACGTTTTATACTATATTTCTATTATAACAAACCATCTAATACTCGTTTTCATCATTGTATGCCCATTCTATACCATATTTCAGTTACAATCACTAGTTTATGCTCGTTTTCACCATTCCATGAGCATTGATACCTTATTTCGGTCACACTTCTATACTCGTTTTCACAAATCTATGCCACTTTTTTTCACATAGTTTGGTTAGACTCACGCTTCTATACTCGGTTTCAGCAACCTACGTCCATTCTACACCATATTTTGATTAGAACCACCCGTATATACTCGTTTTCACCATTTAATGCCCATTTTACAAAATATTTTGGTTAGAATCACCCACCTATACTTGTTTTCACTATTCACGCATGTTTTATACCATTTTTGTTATAATTACGCATCAAATACTACTATTCATCATCGTAAGCTCATTCTATACCATATTCCAGTTAGAATCACTCATTTATACTCACTTTCATCATTCTACGATACCTTATTTCGGTTAGAAATGTCATTTCTGTACTCGCTTCCACAAAACTAGGCCACTTTTTAACATATTTTGTTTAGAATCACGCAGCTATACTCGGTTTCCACCAATCTATGCCATTCTACATCATTTTTCGATTAGAATCACCCACCTTAACTCGTTTTCACAATTCTACGTCAATTTTATACCATATTTCGGCTAGAATCGTCCACCTATGCTCGTTTTCACCATTCCAGCTTAGTTTATACTATATTTCTTTTATAATTACCCATGTAATACTAATTTTCATCTTTGTATGCTCTTTCTATAAAATATTTCATTTACAATCACTCATTTATTCCTGCTTTCACCATTCTTCGGGCATTTGATACATTATTTCATTTAGAAATCATAATTATGTACTTGCTTCCACAAATCCATGCCACTTTTTGACTTATTTGGCTAGAATTACGCATCCTATACTCGGTTTCACCAATCTATGCCAATTTTACACCATATTTTGATTAAAATAACCTGTATGTACTCGTTTTTACCTTTCTACGCACATTTTACAACATATTTACGTTTGAATACATCATCTGTACTTGTTTTCACTATTCCTCGCCTGTTTTATTACATTATGGTTATAGTTACGCATCAAATGCTACTATTCATAACATTATGCTCATTCTATACCATATTTCAGTTACAATCGCTCATTTTTACTCGTTTCACCATTCCACGAGCATTTGATACCTTATTCGGTTAGAATCAAATTTCCATACTCGCTTTCACAAATCTACGTCCCTTTTTTTAATCCTAGTTTGTTAGAATCGTGCTACTATACTCTTTTCACCAACCTACTACGCCCATTCTATATTATATTTTGATTAGAACCACCCATATATACTTGTTT
>JANAVB010026181.1:0-18532 GCA_029216955.1 Iris pallida
TATTACCCAAGCTTCGTTCAGGCCCAAAGCCCATGGCTGAACTTAACATTGCTGCTGTACCAATGACTAACCTATTCGTTCATTCGAATAGTTCAACCCAACACCCTGCAGCCCTAGAACCCCAACGGCTACACTACAGTAGCTATTTCAAATTCTTATAACACCAAGTCAATCAAACTCATCAAGTTCCTATCAATGAACTAAACCTATTCTTTCTAGGGGTGAGCATATAACGGTTGAAAACCGAAAACCGAACCGAACTGAACCGAAATATGACAAACGGTTCGGTTTTTCGGTTATCGGTTCGGTTTACGGTTTAAAATTTTGAAAATTTGAAATAACGGTTCGGTTTTCGGTTCTTAATCCGAAAAAACCGAACCGAACCGAAAACCGATTTAGATTTAGTAATTTATCAAACTATCCACAATATACATATACTAATGTTTATTAATCCCTAACTGAGCGCACTCTCTTCTCCTATTCTATGTCAGTGCTTCTTTGAGCACTCTCTCTATCTACCCTCAATCTATATACTAAATCTTTCACTCTATGTAATATAACAATTCATAAATGCAATAATGTCATATATTTTTAAAAAAAATTTTAATATACTCATTTTGCTAAAAACTTGAAGGCCATGCACATTGGTCCATGAAACCGAACCGACCGAAACCGAACCGAATTAATTCGATTCGGTTATGTTCGGTTTTTTAAAAAACGGTTCGGTTTTCGGTTTTGAGAAATACGGTTACGGTTATTTCGGTTTTCACATATTCGGTTCGGTTTGAACCGAATCGAACCGATGCTCACCCCTAATTCTTTCAACCAGTCACCAACTGATAACACCTAACGGCCTCCGCGCCTTTATTCAAATTTAACCTGCACAGTCCATCCTTCACTGGACACAAGAATAGTGTCACACTGTATACCCCCTTTGTGTCCAGGTAACACACAGACACAAATCTCCCCAACCTGATTTCAGTGTTTCTATGCCGACACTAGGTACAAGTTGGGTGTAAAAAAAAATTTGTTAAATAGGTAGATTATACCTGAGTCGATCCCGTGCAGTTCTGGAGTCGGAGACGGCTGTTCGTGCCCCACCAAACTGATTCGAACATTTTATCGAACACATCACAGGCACAGGAACGGAAACAAATTTGTTAAATTTTCTTGATTGCTTCGATCTCATATAAAACTCAAAGAATTTAGAGAAAACATCTACGAATAGATCAAGAATACTCACCAAGTCAATTCGACTTCAACCAGATGATCGATCAGCCGATCCACACCCGGTCAACTGCGATTAGGGAATCTCCTAATCGCTCAAACAACAATGATTGCTCGATGAAGGACCACGGCTCATGGTGAACAGGAACAACGGCTACTCCTTCGAGGAAGACGAGCTAGGCGTGGTGCACGCCACCGCCAATCGTCGACAGAGTAAGGGAGTTCGCCATGCCTGAGAGCTCCGTCACCATGGAGAGGGAAAGAGGAAGAAGAAATGGAGTGGGAGATCAAATGGGCAAGGCTTCACCGCTCGATTGAGATGGAGAATTTAGGGTCGATGGGGCTCTATTTATAGGCAAGACGGTGGGGGTCGGCGGTTAACGACGGGCGACGGAGATCGGCCGAGGTAAGGCGGTGGACGGTGAACGGTCCGGATCGATGGATCTATGTCAGTGGTTTTGAACCTCAGGGGGCTTTCTAGAAGGACCGGCCAGAGCGCCGCTGCACATCGGCGGTTAAGTCAGAGAGACGAAGAGAATGAGTTAACTTCAGATCTGAAGTGAAAACGAAGGCAAATGTTAAAGGCCACCCTCAAATTACTAATGGCCACCAACTTAAAACTTCCAAAAAATTACAAGTTTGCCATTTTAAAAACACTAAGGGCCACCCGCTTTTGTCAATCGAGGACTGCAGGCCTTGCTGCAGTCCAAATTAAAGACAGGACTGCAGGCAAGGCCTGCAGTCCGTCTGCTGCTGATGATGCTCGATCCCGATCCGTCGCTGTCTGTCGGGAGAGCCAGGAGACGAGCTCGGCCCCGATCCGTCGCTCGGCCTCCGCCTTCGTCCGGCGATCCTCCGGCGGGAGGAGCGGCGAGCCAACCGTCGAGGCATCGGCTGTGGAAGACGTGGCAGCAGTCGAGGCGACGGATATGGTCCCCTCTCTTGAGGCAGTTGAGGCAGAATATGCAGCGGTCGTCGCCGAAGCCGGGGGGCTTCGTAGGAAGGGGCGGTTGGAGGAGAGGTGGTCGACGAGGAGGAAAATGGAGTGGAGGCGGGATCCGACGGCGGAGGGGGGGGGGGGGAGGAGAGATCGGAGGGCTGCGGGGAGTTGGGGGAGAGGCGGGGGAGAGGGTGCTACGCGGGGGCTTCGGTCGGCGGCGGCAGGGATAGGGTGCTGCGCGGGGCTTCGGGTCGGCGGCCGCGGGGAGAGGGAGGCTGTCAGCTTACTCCTCTTGGTGGCCCTTAGTAAATCACTTAACATTAGGTTGCCCTTAGTAAAAATTAGAAATGGTCATGGTTGCCCTTAGTAGGATGGTTGCCCTTAGTAATTTGGGGGTGGCCATTAACATTTGCCAAAACGAACGAGAGAGGGATTTATATCTTAGTGGGTCGGGTAGGGCATAACTGGTTTGGGTCGGGTCTTCAATAGTTGCTGTTGGTTTTAAACCGAATGGTGTCGACCGAAACTGTTGGGCTTTAGGGTTTATTGGGCTTTAGCAATAGTAGGATTTATTGGATAAGTTTTTGAGTTAAGAAGTTGTGGGCTTCTTAGATATGATGTGGGCTGCCAGAGATAAATTTGGCTGTTAATACATGGGCTGACTAAATGCTTAGATGGGTTTGACCTAATGGCTGACTTGGAAAATAAGTTAGGTTGTAGGCTTAACAATTGGGGCTTGCCCCATAAGCTTAATACTACTAGCCCAAAGGCCAACCTCAAATTCTAAGCTTAGGCAAAAATAATAGCTAAAGATTAATGAATAGATAATACCAATTAAATAAAATAGTTCAATTAAAATTACGTAATAAATTAGAAAAAAATCTATTCTAAAAATTATTGGAAAAATAGTAAAATACTAGAAAAATTCCAAATATCTTTTATTTAGGAACAGTGGGGTTACAATGTCTAAAATCGTCAAGATAACCCCTTTCCTTGATAGTTTTTCACAACTGTCAATAAATAAACAGTCAAAAACCATTTTTTAGTTGTGGCACAACAGAAAAGACAGTGATGGCAGTACACAATGAAAACAAGTTATTTTAGCGACGTTATCAGCGACTCCAGGTAATGATATCGCTATAATTATGGAAATTAGCGACGCTAAGAAGTAACGTCGCATTCGGTGGCGAATTACGACGACCAAGGATTACATTTAGCAAGTATGAAATAATTCGTCGCTATACGTTGTTAAACGTTGCTAGCAAAAAAATTAGCGACAATGAGCGATAAATTTTCATAAATATCGCAAAATTATTAATTTTTGTGACGTTCAGCGACAACGTTGTCTAACGTCACTAAAAAAATTTGATTGAGCCGATCAAATTTACTTTTCTACCCCCCAAACTGTAATCCCTCAAAAATTTTGACCCAAAATCAAAAATCCCCACCGCCCCTCCCTCCTTCGTAACCTACACCCAGATCTCTGGTTCCATTTGCGCTCCGGCGGGCTCCGTCATGACCTACCACCGCCGGTGCTCCAGCTCCCCTCCTCGCTCTGGTCGGCACCTTCGCCTCCCCACCATCATGACCCCCTTCCATGCTCCGATCGGCTCCGTCGGTTCCCTCTGTGCTCCACTCGGACAACCCCCTTCCTCGGTCAGGTCAACCTAAATCCCTAAAGTTATCATTTTCTTGAAACACTAAGCTTAATGGTGGAAGATTGGTGGTTGGATCGATATGATTCAGAAACAAACGACATTGACACATAATTGACACAATCTACTGTTGTGCCTTGGAGTGTTGAAACATGTCCGATATGACACATAATTACAGGGGATTACACCCTCCATGGAAGATTATCTTGTATTGATCGATGCGTAACCCTCTTTTGTGGAGTATAATGCCCACTCTGTGCGGCGGCATTGGGTTGGTTCGTTAGTTGAAGAGCTTGGTTGGACTTGGATTCATGTAGAGGAATCAGTCAGAGATTTTCATGATTGCGACAAAGTCGATTCGTCAAATGGTGGATAGTTTTAATCATTCTCTCATTTACATTCACACTTAATAATTGTACTTTGCATGTCTTTGCCACTATATTCATGAGTTGTTAATGCTAATAAAAAGAGCCACAATAAAATACAATAATTTTTTATTGTTAACTTGCTATTTAGTATAGTGGAGTATTAACTTATTGTTATAGATATAACTTTTGTATTGCTATCATGTTGCATGGACAGTATTGTGTTATCTTATCTTATAGAATATTGTATTGTTGTTGCAGAAAAATGAAGTGTTAGGTTGTGGTTTGTTCTATGAAATGGTATGTATGTGGCTTCATTCCATGGAATGGTAAGAATATTGGCTTGGTGCCACAAAATTGTAGAATTTGGTTTGGAATGGTTCGAGACAATGGGTCCAATGAAAATAACACTTAATAGAGACTTATATTGTTTAATTTCTGTTATATACCATGCATATATTTTATAGTTAAATTGTTTACGTATATTGCATGGTCATGGATAACTTGTGCACAAAGTTTAGGTTCTTGAATGGTTGTCGGGGAACCGGGACCGGTTCGGCCTAGGCGGACATGGTGTTGACGTACTAGTACAAGGTGATTTAGGACCTTCATTGGGACTAGCTATCCATACTGGAAGGATTTTCATCTCTAAGTCATAGAATTTGTGTATTCACCAGTGACCTTAATATAGTTAGGCTGCATGCTAATGATATGCTTATAGGCTTAGCAAGTTAATTTCTAGGATGAACTCACGATAACATATATGATTTATGAAGTCTAATAATTGATGCATGAACACACTTATGACACATTTATGTATTATAAATGATATCATTATAAAGCAGGGAAAGATGGTAAGTATTAGGTATGATCTACTGTGTTGAGTGACTATATATATATATATATATATATATATATATATATATATATATATATATATATATTGTAAACCCATGTATTTTAAAAAAAAAAATATATTGTAAACCCATGTATTTTAAAAAAATTATTTTATACAAAAACCATATTTTATTAATTTTTAAGGTTTTTCTATTATTAATATAATTATTTTGTTTTAGATGTCATAACGGTCAATGGTTACATTACATAACTTTAGAAATATTATAGGAATTTTTAATCAATTTTTTTGGATTTATTTGTAATTTTTTAGGTGTGATTTTCATATACATATATATGTATTTATTTATTTTTTAAAAAAACAATTTCTTGTGAGAAATTGATTTCGCGCGAGAAAATCAATTTCTCGCGAGATACGTTCCCTTCACAGAACCAATCCCCCTTGTAAACAATCGCGCCCTTTGTAACGAGAGCGACCGCTCGCTCGTTTAAAATTCCCATCACTGCACACAAATAAACCACAGGCGACCCTGACCCTGATGTCCCCGTGCTCTGTCCGACCAGCACTGCCGCCCAGATTTTCGATGATCGTCGAAAGAATGCAACCCAAATCCGCCCAAACACCAGCACCAACATCACAGCGAGGTACCCCTGTTCTCTGTCCCTTTTCTTTTCGTGTAGTTGTCCGTTTCGTAAACCATAAGAAGTTACGAAGAGACTACATTACCCTCTAGGATTTCCTTCAAATAGAATTAATTTAGATATCCTGAATTGATCGCAAAATCGATCCAAATTTGACGAAAATCCATATTTCAGAACTGTCAGAAATCAGTCTATCCAACTTTGAACACTGTTTTCTTCCATACCATGCACGATTTTTAAATTCTGTTTGAAGGCCTTTGTTGACAACATGTAGGGCATCATTAGTTAGCTTTTACATTTAATAGTAGTTGATTGTATTTCTGTTTAAAATCATTTCTAAAATACCAAAAAACCATGTTTCAAAAACTAAAATTTTAGAAAAAATTTCGATATGGCGTAAGTTCCGGCCAAATGGGCGACATGGTCGCAACCCATAAGTATCAAAAGACGCATATGGATGTTATCAACGTGTGGGATTTGACAAAACTCGATTTTGCTGCGTATGTGCGACGAAATCGAACCGTATCCGTCGAAAGTCTCCAGTATCGAAGTTTTGCAAAATTCGTGTCTAATTTCAAATTGTTCATCGGACTGAGGCAAAACTTACGCTATTGGATACATAACATTTTTGGGTCCAGTGGGCCAAGTTTGGTCCGATTCTGAAAAGGTTGACCGGAACACTATTTTGGTGGGTCCACGATCCGATCCGACGGGCGAAATTTAGCACGGCCCACCGAAATCCATCTTTGCACATACGGTTAGGCGTATCATTAAACCAAACTCGTAGACATATAATTTGATAACTTTTAGAGACTTTAGTTTTGGCACAATTTTCGATGCAAAGCGGGTCCAACGGTAGACATCGAATTTGCCTAAAATTACAATTTTGTCCCTGTGTCCAGAATTGGACTTTTGGGCAGGCGATCTTAGAAATTTCTTTTATGATAGAAATGTTCATAATGTTTTTTTAAAGGAATTCCCAAGATAGAATAGGAAAAAGTTTTGAATAAATTTGCAGGAGAAATGACAGATAACTGGATTAGGGATACTTAAGATTTACAACTTATTTTGAGGATTGGGCAAAGCCAGAGTTATACAACTTTGATCGGTTACCGACACATGAAATTTTAAGAACAGTTACATATACAAGATTCCTGATTTATACAGGATCTTCGACAAATTTATTTTTGACTATGAATAAAATTGAGATTGCTAATGGGATAAAGGATAATTCTGGAACTGGGTTTCTATCATCTCATATAAAAAAATTTCAAACACGAAGTAAACATTGGTGGATGATAAGAGGAGAAAAAAATAATACTAGGAGAGTAAATATCGGACGTAAACGTTTAGGAGAATTTGTATGAGTAGCAAGTAGATAAGTGACCGTAGGTATGGGTTAGACAAGACTCTTTGTAGTGGATTATTGGTGACTTGGAGTTAGGAAAAGGATATAGTGAGGGAGAGTGATTTTTGGATAAGGTGAACATTTTGGAGGTTGAAAACTTTGCTTTTGTGATTTTGGACAAGTGCAAGAAAAAGGAAAAGACAACGACTTCGTTACGACCAGATGAGCAAGGACAAATTCTTATTATCATTCTTTCTCGTTTTGATTAACTCTGTCCTATCTACATCCACAACTAGGATTATAGGTTCTCTAGAACTCTCTAATATGATTGCTTTCATACTATCTTCTCTCGACATAATTGCTTTTGCATTTCATCTTTCCTATGATTTGACTAAATTCTTCCCTGTTAACCTCTTGGATAATCCTTCTCGTCCTTCTCGGTAACTGTTTATGGATTGATTAACCTAGTCTTTGGCCCTTGCTACCTTCTATTTAAATAGACAACCTCGTTAATGGATACCATAGTATACTATAATATGTTTATGATTGTGATAAGTGATTTCCTAGAGTTTGATTAGGTTAAGCTTATATGACAGATATGAGTGATTGACTATAGTGGACTTAGAAACCATTAAGAAGGTTTGCCTTGATAGTATAATTTGATGATAGGGTATCTAAGATGGAGTGATAAAATATTGTATTGCTGTGACTACGGATTGAGGATCCAAATCCTGTACTTACAAATTGAGGATTGAGCATTTGTAGGATTTTGGTTGGTTAGCCATAGGCTAATTACATATGATTGGAGGGTAGATCGATATGTGGAATGATATAGAATAAGATAGAAGGAGATATAACATTGCGTATAAGATCGAAAGATAGCTGTTAAAGTAATAAGGAACAAAACACGGACATATGTACATTGGTAATAAATAAATCGGTAAATGAATCAAGTGTTTGAAATTGAGGGTTTATATTCAGGAGTTGTTGAGTAAAAAGGAGAGAAGGCTCAATGCCAAGAATAAATTTTGAACGTATAATTTCAAGGAGAAGCTGTTGAGAAGGACTGAAGCCAATTAATACAAGGAGCTTGAGATTGATATGATAAAGATACTTAGGATAGGATAAAGGAACAAACTATTTGCAACTGAGATTGGAAAATATGGTTAATGACCAAGAATTATTGACATATATATATACATATATCGAGGATGACCTCTATTTTAGAGTATACGTAAAGGTTCTATATTGGTATGAAGGATTCTAAAGGGTAAAATAACATAGTTTTTAATGAAAGAAGTTTGTTTAACCTGAAACAAAATAATTGTAGAGAGAAACAGAAGAGGTGATCACGAGGGTAGCAGATTGAGTACTGTAGCCGTAGCAGCTACATGCTTTAGCTTGACCTATTGGATGATTTTTTTAATTTTGAGGACGGAATTCTTATAAGGTGGGTAGGATGTGAGCCCCCTGAATTTTAGGATTTATTTTAAAATTTTCTAAATAAATTATTTTCAATAAATAATTTTTATTTAATTATTTTTATCATTAAATGTTCTTTTTTGTGACTTTAATTTCTGGAAGGTCAAAGATATCAATCTCTGGAAACTTCCTTCATGAGTTTGTAGTAGACATGATTATCTTCATTTTGATATATCATATTCCACTCAAACTTGTTCCCTTGTACTATTTTTGCATCTCACAACTTTTGGATCAATTTAGGCCATTTGACAATTCCTACTTTTAGCTTTGATTATCATTTGCATCTTGTCGTGACTTTTAATTTAGGAGCACAAGACTAGTTGTTTTCTCATAACCAACTTCATATGCATGTTCTAGTCAAGACATCCTATGCCCATAACCTTTGTGTCCCACTCAGATACACCATCTTATGGTTTTTTTATCGCACAATTTTTCTGACACATGACCTAATCTTAATTCATCCAACGGAGTCACATTTATTTTCGACTTGAATTGAGGACACCATTTTGACCCAAACCTGTCGACCCAAAATATGTACACGACCCACATTAAGCCTACTACCCATATCTCACTTATGTCCCATTCAATTGAGCTCCCGTATGCTACTTATTTATCCGTCATCAGAAGTGGCTAAATTTAAGCCATTTATCGCACCAAGCCCGACTTTGACCCAACCTGACTCAATCGAACCAAACCCAAGCTTCATGTTATCCCATCATGAATACCAACAAACTCATCCCCTTACAAAACACCAAACACTTAGTCAAACCACTCAAAATATCAAATGGACAACTTTATTTATCATACTCCTCAAATTTAACTTAACCTAATCCCTACACTTAATCCTAGCCCTTGAATAATCCACCATTAATCACCACCACCCATTCTTTCAAGGCAGAAACACACACACCCCTTGGATCAGCCGGCCCTAACCCCTATACTCTCTCTCTCTCTCTTTGATTAAATGCAATTCTGTCTCCTTCCAATTGCACTCACAGCCAACCACAAATTTTACTCTCTCTATATCTTCCTACAAGCTACAGCAGCTCACCTAGCTCCCTTGGCCGAACACTTCTCATCTCCTTCATTAACTCCATCACCATCAACTCCTTCCTTCTCATTTCTTCAAATTCTTCTCCTCCTTCCCATGGAACCAGCTGTCCCATGAGAACTCCTACCCCTCCTCTGTCGTGTCAGGCTCGCCGATGCCAACCTACCCTCCGTTGTACGACCTCTCCTCCGTAGGCCAGTAGCTCCGACGACCATCCCATCGTGGTTTTCCTTCGCGGCCAGGCACGGCCAGCAGCTGCGAGTGCAGCGCACGGGCAACGACAATAGTAGCTACAAGCACAGCAGTAATGGCTGCAGCATAGCAGCGCAACGACTACCGCGCACCACCGTCGCGACACCCCCTCTACCCCGGCAACCATGGGGGACCTCCCTATAACATTCCTCATCCTCTCCGACGCATGAAACACTCGATTCGTGCATTTTGTATGAGATCCCGTCGTGACTCGCGTATTGAAGAAGTTAGAAGTGCGTTTCATGACAGCGACTTTATGCACGTTTTTTAGATAATTTACTGTTAGATTGAAGAACTCTTTTCTCCATTTCAATCTTGATACCCCTTCACTCCTGTCAAGTTTCAGCCTTTAATTCGACCGATTGATAGATCAAAACCGGCCGCCAAGTTGACCGTTTAAATTGTGTTATTTTTGGACAATTTTGTAGAGCCAACTTCGTGGACTCGTACCTCTGCCATCGTAGCTCTATTTAGCGTGCCATAAGTTCCTGTGTACATCTGGTATAACCATCTTCTTGCCCCTCAAGTTTGTTTCATGGTAAGTTTGTTTGATTGGTTGAATTTGACTTCAAAGTTGGCCGTCCGAATTCGTAATTTCCAACTTATAAAATTCTAATTTTGGACCCGGGACTCCAGATTCAAATTCTACCACCACCAATAGACTCGTGGCATCGTTCTGGTATGAATTCATATATAATTTACTAAATTTGGAGGACGTGGGCCCTGACACGTATTTCGGTACAAAATAGACCCTATGGTCCGAGTCAACGGCCATTTTGAGATCGGCTCATCGGAATCCGATTCAGAATATACCGTTGAGTTCGTATCATCATTCTAAAATCGTTGACATATACTTTTCTAGATTTAGTAGATCTTGGCTCCGACACGTATTTCTGTGTAAATCAAAATTTTAATATCCTAGTCAATGGACCATTTTGAGATCGACACATCAGAATCCAATTTTGGATATACCGTTGAGTTCGTATTATCATTCTGGACTTGTTAATATATACTTTTCTAGATTTAGAGGATCTTGGCTCTGGCATGTATTTCCGTGCAAACCAAAATTTTAATATCCTGATCAACGGACCATTTTGAGATCGACTCATCGAAATCCAATTTCGGATATACCATTGGGTTAGTATCGTCATTCTGGATTCTTGGACATATAATTTGTTAGATTTAGTGGACTTTTATCCTAGCACATTTTTCGGTGCAAAGTGGGTTCAATACGGGCATCATTTTGATCCGAAATTACCTTTTTGCTCTTGTGTCCAAATTGGACTTATGGGTAGGCTATGCTAGCTAATTTGACCTTTCTGGACACGTAGGTGATGTTTGTTCTATCATCCGATAACGTCCGTAGATATTTTATTTATGTATCACTATTAGTTATAATTAATTCTTATTATGTTCGTATTTTGGAATTAGTGCAACGAAATTGAGATCAGTCAATTCCAGTGATCTCACATCGCTGAAATTGACAAGATGACCATGTGGAATGCTATGATAAGATTGTTAACCTTATGGTTGATCATCTTATCTCAATTTACGTGTTGTGGGTTTGATGTACGGATAATGAGGTGCAACTTGATATTTTAATAATCTACCACTTGCAATTCATATTATTATTAGCTTATATATAAATGTTTTGTAAAATTCTGAATGATTTTGGGTTTCTAGTATTTCCTAATAGTATTTTGTAAATAAAATTATAGCTTCTAAATATTATAAATAATTTGTAGATAAATATGTATTTATAGTTATTCTTTCCCTTAAATCCTAAGTCACGACTATTATAGTCATTTTCTATTTCCTCATCTCTATTATCATGCCAAATCTTGATTCTAGATTGTTATATATCAAACTAGGCTATTTGGACTTTTTTGGACTCAGTGAAATCGCCTGTGTCATTGTTTGGGACCATCTTGTGGAGCTTAGCATCATACCTATTATGTATCGACACGTTCGTGTCGAACACGTCAACTTCCAACTAAAATAAGGCGAGTACATTCTCTGATAGTTTTTATTGTCTTGATATCTACTATATCCGATTCAGTTGTAGTATTTTACTTGATTCTCGACACGAGGATACACGGACTAGAATACGTCGGATCCTATCATGAGATATTATTCCTGGATTACCGGGTATATGGGTACTTTGTTCGTTCTTGTTTCCTGTACTTGTATGGACACCGATTTGGGAGTGGTCTGCCCCCTGCTTTTGAATCCTGTATCATGACGTGTCCCGTGTCATGACATGTCATGTCAGGATCCATTATACTATTCGGAGATAGAGAGTTATTAGAGGTTATGTGATCAATTCCCATCCTGTCACTTTTTCTGTGCTGGCTCCATCCTCACTGCAAGTAGGGTGTAGCCTGACCTGATATTTCTTGTGCTAGCTTTCCAGTTTGGCCGGCTTGACCCTATATATACATTTTTTGTAATAGTCGGTCAAATGGAATAGCTTGATCCTGACCCAAGCCGATCACATAATGCTCTAATATCTCAAGGCACTGTTTATATTTACATTGTACATCAGATATTCCTGTACTGCTTACATTCTAGTATTTTCATACCCTGACATGATATTCAGTTTTACCTGCACTTTTATTTCCAGTCATGATATTTCATTATAATTGTGTCTTATAGTATTTTTCAATTCATTTGGAACTGCTGTTAGTTTATGTACTCATTTCCATCCTGACTGGATACGTTGATAAATTTTAAGAATTGTTATGCCCCACATTATTAGACTACAGGATGATGCTAGCTGTGGAGGATCTCGATATTCTTTCACCGTGAGTTGTCTTCCGGGAGTTCTAGGTCTGGTAGTTTGATTTAGTTTTGTTATAGTTTTGTCTCTGATATATTCTTGTCTCATATGATCATTTTATAGATTCTAGTTTTTCTAGTGATACTGTTCTCTTTTTATTCATATCTTCTTAGATGTTTGTGATTGGAGTACATATTGTTGTTATAGATCACCTAGATATTGTAGATAGTTATTGGGTACTTGACAGCGTTCTACCGCCGATATTGCGGCGTAGGCTGGGCGTGGCCCATGTACTCATGCCCGAATATCCGGGTGCGGGTCGTGACACCCGACTATCTTCAAATTTATTTATTTATCTTTATTATTGGATTTTATTTACATATTTGCTGTGGATGAGATAGACTTGCCTGAGACTATTATTATTTTATTCACATTACAGCTTATATATGTATTCAGAACTTTTCATATATTGGATTATATTTCGTATACATACAAGTGGCATAAAATATTCCTAGTCCTAACATAAATGTGAATGGGGCGTTACATATCTTTGTGGTGGTCCATGCAGGTCAGAAAATATCGTATCAGTTACGTAATTGTACTGATACGTGCCTGTACATAGGATTAGAAATTAGGATCTCATCAACATTATTTTATTCTCTCTTTGATTTTATTTTTTGAACTCTCATTTGAATTGGTTGATTTGCCTCATGTTTGACTCTGTTCTAACGCTTCTTTTCCCTTCGTGCCAGTAAAATGAACTCTCGAAGTGGATGTGTCTCTCTCATGCTATCACATTTGGTGATTTAGCAACTCTAGAGGAAAAAACTCTATCGCAGCCTCCGATGGCAACCTATTTACTCTTTTCTATCAGGGGCAGTCTAGTATGACTCCACCGACGGTGCAACAATACTTCCATATATATGCAACACCGTCAAGACAGTTTGAGCAGCTGATTGTAGTACCCCAGGAAAGGTACATACCACTACTACAACCTCCTTCGTTCCCTCAACAAATGTCCTTCACACCCATTCTACCTCAAGGAAAGCCGATGGATGGGCAACAATTATTCCAGATGTTCTATGCGATGATGCAGGCCCAGCAAGCAATACAGCAGCAGACTCAGCAGTGACAAGCTGAGTCACTTTGAGAGAGCATCGTGTCAGCCTTGGAACATGAGGCACCACCAGCAAATCAACCAAGGGGCGAATTTATTGCTGAGTTTCAAAAGATGATACCCGAGCCGTTCTCTGGAGAAGAGGACCCTACCAAAGCTCATGCATAGCTTATCAACATCGAGCATCAATTGGTAGCAGCTAAAATTCATAAAAAGAAGTAGATGATGGCTGTCAGGATGTAACTGACCGACAATGCACATCATTGGTGGGAGACTGAAGAGGAAAGACTAGGCCCTGAGCAAGCTACATTAGAGGAGTTCTCTAGACTCTTTCGGGAGATGTACATTCCAGCTACGGCACGAGCGAAACTCTGGGACAAGTTCATATACCTTACTCAAGGTAATAAGATAGTGGAAGATTACAATGCGGAGTTTCTACGACTGAGCCGATATGCACCATACTTGATCCAGACGGAAGTGCAGAAGGCGGAGAAGTTCTATGATGGGCTTACTTTCGATATGCAGAGGCTAGTAGGATCGGTAGCACCTATATCTTCCTCAGCCATTCTCACCACAGCCAGACGCTATGAGAGAATCAACAAAAGGGAAGCCAGCCAGAAGCGTCCCAATTCAGTAGCTAGACCAGCCAAAGTGATGCAAGGCGGACCTATTAGACAACCCAGGGCACAGCAGCAACAACAAAGAACCATGCCCTACCAGAAGCCTACTTGTCATTTCTATGGTAAGCAGAGACACATTTGTAATGATTGTCGTCTTCGGCTTGGCTTGTGCATGAGATGCGGATCATGACAACATATGGCTAAGAATTGTTCTGAACAGCCGACTCCAGCACTTCCTGTACCTCGGCCTGGATAACAGATACAGAAGCCCGTCACACGAGGAGCAGGAGCACCTCGCCTACTATTACCATCGCAGACAGCTCAGTTTGAGAGAGCCAAAGCTCAGGGCTCCAACCAGAGGTTTGGGCAAGCTTTTTTACTAGCCGTGGAGGAGCCGATTTAGGAGGGCGAGGTTATAGCAGGTGTTATATTAGTCGCTTCATATCCTGCTATTGTATTGTTTGATACTGGAGCCACACACTCATTCATAGCCACCAGCTTTTCAACTATAAATAGCATTACTGCTGTACCTCTATCTCAGAATGTTAGAATTCTCACAGGGAAGGGATAGTGCATGTTAATAGCATATGTAGATCATATCCTGTAGAAATTTGTGGAAGGAGGATGAAGGCTCAATTTTTGGTTTTTTCTATGCAAAATTTTGATATGGTTCTGGGGATGGACTGGCTAAGTCAGTATCATGCCACCCTTGATTGCCATAAGGACAAAATTGTGTTCAAACCATCAAAAAAGGAGGAGTTCGAGTTCACTAGAGAATCTTCTAGTGATAGAGTTGCGCCAACATTAAGAACTCATATGGGGATAGAAAGAGTTTCTTATCCTCCTATTATCACCGTGTTCCAAGATGTATTTCCCGAAGAGATGCCAGGATTGCCACCTGACAGAGACCTTGAGTTTTCTATAGATATTATTCTAGGAATCGAACCAATCTCGTCTCATGTGTACCGACTAGCGCCAAAGGAGTTACCAGAAATGAAGGTTCAAATAGACGAGTTGCTTGAAAAGGGTTTTATCCGAGCTAGTGCATGCCCATGGGTGCTCCAGTTTTATTTTTGCCAAATAAGGACGGCTCAGTGCGCATATGCATTGATTACAGAGCTCTCACGACCCGCACCCGGAGTAAGGGCACAAGTGCGTGACAGCGTCCCAGCCTACGTCGCAGAAACGACTTAGGAACATGATACAAGATTTGGCCTAGTTAATCATATGTGCGGTGTATGATTATCACCGTTCAAGGTTCAAGACTTGATACAAGGAGGGTATTAATCACATATCTACGCTAATACTCCTGCCCCCGACCAGTATAGTGGATCCAACTATGACACGTTATGACACAAAATTTTCTGAGAAGGTAGCTAGCCTTCGCAGGAATCGTGTCTGTACGATGTACAATGGACAAGGACAAGGACAAGATTTGCACAAGATATACCAAGGAATACAAAGAATAACATCTTAGTATGGGATCCAGACAAATACCAATCCGTATGAACAATGTGTCAAGAGAACAAGATTATCTACACTAAATACAAGAAACATAGACGATATCATAAAGCAAAAATATTATCAGAAAATATACTCGCCTGAGATCCGGTAGAAAATATCGACAGTGAATCGAGGCTCAGATGAAGTCATAGACCTAAAGATGAGACATCCAAAAGTCAAACTAGGTCAATCTATGTTAAAGGTTGACCTATAGTTGACTTTTGGTCAACTCCTAATCCAATCTAGGTCAAACTAGGTCGACGGTTGACCTACAGTTGATTTTTGGTCAACTCCTAGTCCATTCTAGGTCGGATATTGACTCTACGTTGACTTTCAGTCAAAATAGTCAACCTTGGTCAAATTAGGCCAAGTATCCTATTTCTAACCATTATCTACCAAAATATCCTAATCCTAACTATTACCTACCAAGATATTCCAATCCTAACCATTATCTACCAAGATATTGAGATCCGTCTCAGCTAGCATCATCCTGTGAAAGAATATCGAGATCCGTCTCAGCTAGCATCATCCTGTAGTCCAGTAATGTGGAGCATAAAAATTCCTAATATTTGTCAACATATCCAGTCAGGATTAGAACGAGCACATTTCCAACAACATTTCAATAAATGACAAGTCCTATGTAACAGTAAATAGAGAGAATAAACACGAGTAAAATAGAATGTACATGAAAGTAGCATGGCAAGGATAAAGCAGTAAACTTGGGCAAGAATAAAGAGAACTGAACATATCATTTACAAGAGTCAAGAAATAACTATCTACGTGAGTGAATATTAGCTTAGACATGTGGCTGGCTTGGGAACTTGCACAAGGTCTACTGGCCTGGTTAATCATACGTGAAATATATGATTAACACTCACAATGATCTATACAATGCACAAGGAGGGTATTGACCACACGTCTAGACTAATATTCTTCCACCCCCACTAGTATAGTAGATCCAACCATGATACGCTACGACACGGTATTCTACGAGAAGGTAGCAAGTCTTTTCGAGAATCGGTGTCCATACATTGCATAAGAACTATAACAAGGCATGCACAAGGTACACCAAGGTAAACAAGAAATAATAACTCATAACGGAATCCGTAAATACCAGTCTGTGTGACCAATGTATCAAGAATCATGAATATCTACACTAGATACAAGATACATAGTAAATATCATGAATGGAAAATCATCAGAGAATGTACTCGCCTGGTCCTGAACTGAGGAATCAATACTGCCACTCAATGAGCCACGAAGGGTCAACTCGTGCAATAGTCTCCTAATACTGAAATAGACAATACCAACATGCTCAAAATGGTCAAATTATCTACGATAGCCCACCCATAAGTCCAATTTTGGATACAGGGGCAAAACGATAATTTTGGACCAAAACGATGTCCGTCGTTGGATCCGCTTTGCACCAAAAAATGTGCCGGTATCTACGGTCTATAAAGTCATCAAACTATATGTCTACGGATCCGTTTTGACGAGATGAACCCAATCGTATATCCAAAGTTGGATTCTGGTGGGCCGTGCACAATTTCGTCCATTGGATCGGGTCGCGGGCTCGCCAAAATAGCGTCCTGGTCGACCTTCTCAAAATCGGACCAAACTTGGCATACAGGACCAGAAAAATGACACAGTCCTGTTGGCACAGTTTTGTCTTGAGATAACAAATGTGCACAAAGAAATTGACAAATTCGAAAAAGGGTCGATACGGGTATCTCGACGGATATGCACTGATTTCGTCGTGCATACTCAGCGACATCGAGTTTCTTCAAATTTCACACGCCCGCGACAACCGTACGTGTCTTTCGATGCCTATGGGTGACGACCAAGTCGCCCTGTTTGACGGAATGCACGTTGTATGGGGAAAAATTTCCTGAATTTTGGTTTTCAGAACGCTGCTTTTCGGATATTGGAAATTAGTTTTTGAGACGCACTGTCAACTAAATCAGGAACTAAAAGATGGTTCACAGAGCCCTATAGGTTGTCAACAAGTCCCTTCAAACAGATTTTTGAATCGGTCGAAGGATATGTGAGAAATCGCCTCCTAGAGGATCCGGGTTCCAACTTCTGTCCGGTTCCGCGTGGTTTTTCAAAAACTTTACGTCAAATTTTCGGATAACAGGTTTTGGTAATGGAAAATCTATCTAATGGGACTCCTAGAGGGTCATATCGGCTATCTGTAGAAATTTACGGATCTCGATTTGATCGAGCGTGCACAAAGATACGAATCAGAGAAGGCGGGTACCTGAAATTTGTATTCTGCGTGGCTGGGTGTGGGCTGTGCGCGTGCGGCTCGGTTTGGCCAGCGGTGGGCGACGCTCCGGCGTGAACCGGTGGTCATCGGCGTCGGAGATGATACTGAGTTGGGGTTGGGTTGAGTTCCACTGAGAAAATCTCTCTCTCTCTCCTTAATCGTACTAAGAGGTTTGGCTTCGGTTTCAAACCGAAGTGGAGGAAATGAACGGTTTTTGGGGTGTTGTTGTAGTGTGTGTGCTGTGTGCGTTTGGGCTTGGGATGCTGGTAGGTGTGGGTGGTAGTGTGTTGGGTTTGGTGCTTAGCTAGGTGTGTTGGTTAACTTATCTAGTATATATATACCAATGATGATTAGATATCATATACACTATACATATACCATATATACAATAAATATAAATATAAAATAAATAAATATAAATATAAAT
>JANAVB010026183.1:0-37685 GCA_029216955.1 Iris pallida
AATTTTTCATGTACATGTTTATTGCTTATATCTTGTCTACATGTACATGTTCTTACTCATGTCCTGATCATGTACCTATATGTTTACATGTCTCATGTTCATGTATATGTTCACATGTTTCTTGGTTGCTTATTATCACATGATCGTGTTTACTTATATTGCGATCTATTGTACATTTGTTATTTTTCTTGCTTATCATTACTTGCTTGCATGTTAGTTTTAGTTCACTAGTTTGGCAACTTTTTGGTACTTGCTATTTAGGGTTTTGACCCACTAGATTTGTATGGCCAGATCTCAAAGAAGAACTAGAGGATCTAGCATACCTTTGCTTGATGGGTCTTCCTAGAGGATCCCCAGCCGATCACTTGAGTGAGTTTTCATTCTCTTTTCACCTACTAGTATATGTATATTCTTTTATGGTGTTTAGCTACCAAGCACGTGTATAGCTAGTATTTTGACTTGACTCTTGCCTACGGGATAATATGATTTGTATATATTTAGACTACAGTCAGAGTTGATTATATACTATGTGTACTTTTGCTTGTATCTCATTTGTATTGCTAGTTTCATGATCATATATATTTATATATATAATATATATATATAATATAATAAATATATATATATATATATATTATATATATACATAGTTTGAAAATATCTATATAGTTTGAAATGCCTTACTATATTATTTCTGATGATAAAACAATTTGTAGTTGTTTTCCTATGATTGAGACACTAGGATTGCTTGACCTAGTATTGATTGTTTGATTGTAGTATAACCTCCCATGTCTTATACAACCACGACCATATCTCGGGGTACCAGTGTACCATGGTATATGTAGTGGCCTAGCTCCGCCCCCTCAATAGTATTTTGGTTTCTTGGACATGACAAATGGAATTAAGTATACCCATGACACCATGTAGAAATGCACTCACGAATATCTCAAAAAGCTCCAAAGAATGCAACAAGTGTTAAGGAGACAATAGAGGCAACAAGAGCAACATGGAAGGTTGGTATAGTTTGCTCTAATATAATGGAATCGATACTCTCCTACATACCATCCATTTTGGAATCGATCAGGGTAGTTGTCGAAACTATATGCTGCAAGACATCATTAAGAATGTGAAGAAAAAGAAGTATTTTATGGTCTCGAAGCTACGTATACCTTCGTTTCCATGGAGTGGTGCTATAGATGCATCTTTCCTTCCTACTTCTACAACCGACCATTATTCAAAGTCATTTTCTTCAACGGGCTGGGGATGTTGGTGGTGGCCCATGCACGTCTATAAAAATATTGTAGGGTTACATGATTGTGCCCAACAAGCCTGCATCTAGGAATAGGAATAGTATCTCACCCACAACTTATTACCCCTTTTGACGTCAAACTTTTCTTTTGAGCTCTCTTATGATTGCTTGAATTTCCTCTTACTTGAAATCTGTTCTAACATTTCTCTTACCTTCGTGCCAATAGGATGAATTCTAGTAGCAGTCATGTTGCCCCTCTCACTATTACCTCTGAAGACTTGACAACCCAAGAGGAGCAAGTACCCTCGTAACCTCCAACAACGACCCAACCTACCCAACAACATCCTCAAGTTAGGGGACCCCAGATAGAATAGCCTGACCAACAGACCTCAGCTCCTCAGAAAGAATATATGCCACATCCTCCTCAGCCCCCACCATAGCTGCCGATTCCCTACTCTAATGAAGCTTCAGCGGCAAGGTTCTTGCTAGAGCTATTACAAGTACAGTAACAACAGAATGAGTTTGTCAGGAATATTATATAAGTAGCCTTGAACATGTCTCTATCTACCTCCACCAGCCCTAGTACCAGCTAGAGTGACTCAGAACGGACGTATAAACACCCTGAAGCACAGCAACCACCCCATAGAGTATCACCATATCCAGATAAGGAACTCCTATATGTCGCTTTTATCATAGGAAGGGTCACGTTATGAAGGGTTATCGTCGTAGATTGGGATTGTGTATGATTTGTGGTTCCAATTATCACCAGCCAAAGATTGTAAGAGGAAGTAGCATACCACAGACAACAACAGAGGCCCACACCCTTCGAGAAGCACACCTGTAACTACTGTGGGAAGCAGGGACACTTCCTGAAGGAGTGTCGAACTCGGCTTGGATTATGCTTGAGATGTGGGTCAGGACAGCATAAAGTAAAAGATTGCCCTGTGTAGCATGCCATCGTTTATGCTCAGTAGATTCTGAGGCAGACAGCTTCCACACTTCCAGTACCCCGTCCAATCGAACAGTGCTAAGGCTGATGGCACCTGCAGTAGGAGCACCTCGCCCACCATTACCTCTCTAAGCTGTGTAGTACAACAAGGACAGACACAGGGCCTCGTCAGAACCACGGACAGGCCCTCTCGCTAGCAGTTGAGGATATAGAAGCAGAAGGAAAAGTTATAGCAGGTATGGTTATGGACGCTACATTTCCTGCTATTATGTTAATTGACACAAGAGCCACACCCTCACTAGTTAGGCATTTGTTAGCCATTTACATTTTGAGATACTTACTCTTTTCTGAGAAATAGATTCATTGGCATTTGCTTTCTAATTTTTAGTAAATACGAATGATTAGAGAGAATTCTTTGATCATACGATAACCTCGGAACAAGTATACTATCTTTTCTCAAGAAACTATGCTATCGATAGGATTACCTAATTATTTTTCATCTTGATTTTCCATAAAACCTTAATATCTTACATATTCCTTAAATCATACCTTGACCAAAAATTTCCGTCACCCTTTAGATTTTGCAACACTTTGCATCCAAGGTTATTTGAATATTCTCTCATTTTGAATTGGGATACAATTGATTAAGTTTATCACTATTCCTAGAATTGTCTAAAACTCTTATCTGTTAACTCCTTGAGTAGTCCTGTTTTCCTTTTGTTACATTGGAAAATATTTCATGGGTTGGTCCAAGGAAAGTTTTGAAAAATTATATTTGTCTTGGACTTCGGAGTCAAAGTTTTTGCAGCCAAAGAAATACTAGTGAGGCAGGACTTTAGATAACTGCATCTTGACTAACCATGTTTCTCGAATTATACTTGAACCATATCCTATGCATGTTGGTCTCTTCTCCTATATTTTTACAAAGTTAATGCAGAAACATCTCATGGATTTGACCAAAGTTAAGTCCGAGAACCTATATTGATAGGCATAGCAGACACACACTACATCCATCCGTTAAATTACAGATTTAGAAGTTTTGCAGCCAGATGTGTGCAGGAGGGGCAAACTTCGAATAACGTGATTACGGAGGTATATGGTTCTATCATTCTATCTAGACTGCATACTTTCCATCCAGCTTGGCTTCATACCATTTTTGAAACTACTTTGATTATTTTCTATTGGCTCGATCCTCACCTTAACGATGTTTTTATCAACCAGCGTAGTGCCAGCTAGAATAAACTAGTGTAGATCGATTAGACAAATTTTAGATCTTTGACAACAACATAGATCCTCGACAACAACAACAATATAGACAATCATCTCGAGAGTAGGAACACAACAAGCATTGCTCCAGATACGCCACTTATGGCTAAGACACTAGTTGATAATAGAGCAACACCCATAACGATTTAGTTATCCTGTTTAATACAGTTTCTCGAATTATATTGAATTATGAGTTAGCGGTAGTACCACGAAGTGCTACCTTCGACACCATTAATATCCTAAACGAGCAAAATCTAAGGACTTAGTCGTTGAAGGAAATTTTTGATACACCATAGACGTCGCTGCAACCGACCATAAACGTGCATAGGCCATAGGAATAGTTAAATACGCTATCCCTCAGTTCGTGTGTCATTATTATAAAACTCACAAAATTGGGAGTGCAAAAATGACATAGGCTACCATTTCTTTCAAATTGCTCAAAATTGTGATACGAGCTTCGTACTTGACATTCCTTTCATATTGCATATTGTTAGTCCCGGGGCTTGACCAAAGATGAAAAACTGATGCAATCGAGATCTGAGAGTCACACAAAACTTTGTAGTGATCAAACTCAAGATCTACGAAGATACAAAAAACCAAATAGCCAGATTACAATATGAAGGAGGAAATAGAGAAGAGAAGACCTCTCGTTCTTCTTGCAAATGTGTTACAATTGGGACAAAATGAGTTACAATAATCTAGAGAAAGATGAGATGAAGAAAAGTTGCTTGAGTGTCAAAACACCGTTGCTCAAAGCAAGATTCGCCCCACGAATTTCTTCCAGGAACCAGCAAGTTGAGAAACTTGTGGAACGCTCGAAGTCACCTCTGTTCTGACTCCTCGAAAGTACTTGCAATGGCGGCAACAGCTCCTCTCTCTCTCTTTTCTGACTTATAAAATTTATAGTCCTAACAAAGGAGAGAGTATATATAGAGAGAGGGTTGAAACCCTAGCCGCCTCTTCAGTTATGGAAAGATTAATCAAATCCCACAAAGATAGCAACGAACTTAATTCAAATCCCACAAAGATGAAAACAAAATTAATTCAAATCCCACAAAGATGGAAACAAATTAATTCAAATCCCACAAAGATGAAAACAAAATTAATTCAAATCCCGTAAAGATGAAACGAAATTAATCGTATTGAATCAGCTTTCCATAACTGACTTGTAGCCTGCATAGTCAGCGGAGCCCTCCATGCGGCAGCAGCAGCAGCCTGGCCACATGAGCCATAAGGCCTCATGGCCGTATGGACCACATGAGCCGCATGGACCGCATGAGCCGCATATGAGCCGCATGCCGTATAAGACCGCATGACTGCTGACGTGCTAAGTGCAAAGTGTGCCAACAAAATGCCACATTACGCCTCATGAGCCCGAGCCCGAGTCCGAGCCCGAGTCCGAGTCGCTAAGCCCCTTTAGGGCTTAGCTCCAAATGGAATTAATCCAAGAGAATGACAAAAGCATTAATGCTTAATCCTTGGTGCCTTATTCTTACCTCCTAGTAAAATCACCCACTGGTTCCCTCCTTAGGGTTACCACCCCATGTGCATCTCACAACAACACAACCAAGTATATATGTTGAGATAACTCATGGTGCATTTCCGATGTAGGACTAAACTTTTACAAGGCATGTTGAGAGCAAGCTATCTCTATGTAAAAAAACCCAACAATCCCCACATATCACAACATATATATGTATCCAGGATTGAGCGTTCCCCACAGTAACTGTCCATTTTGCATTAGGATAGATGTCGCTGACGACTTGAATCTTCCGTATGGGTTAAATAACAATGTGATATAGAATGGACTACGCCTTGAATTTTGCACCACAATTGTAATTCTTTCCACTCACAAAGTGTAGTTATGTGTGCTTCTGGCTGCACATTAAAGGCCCTGTGCCAGCCTGGTTTCAGTGTATAATTTTGGGCGTCTACAAGTTTACCCTCAAGAGACGGCCTGATATCTTTTTCCATACACTTTAGGTGAGTTCTTTATTAAAGAGACATGGCATGAAGCCTTGTGCTTCCTTGCGGAGCTACGCCGCTATGACATGGCTTGAAGCTGAGGCATTACTCCTACCTGGGAACCTCATCGTAGTGTCATACTACTGTAGCATGAGGTCTCAGCCTCTTTGTAGTGCCAATCAACTCAGCATGAAGCCTAAGGCTTCCTTGCGGTGTTATGCCGCAACGACATGGCTTACAAGGCCGGCTTTACCCCTACCTGGGTACCTCATCGTGGTGTCGTGCCACTATAACATGGGGCCATCCTCCCTTTGTAGTGCTGTCTACAACTCTTTAATTATGTCATACAGCATTAGGCTACCTGCCTATTTGCGGTGATACGCCGCTATGACTTGGCTTGCAAAGCCGAGGCATTACCCTAGACCTAGGAACCTCATGGTAGAGTCACCCTACTGTAGCATGGAGTTTCCTCCTTGAGTGCTGCTCTACCGTGCTTCCTGTAAAGCACACCAAGCATTCACTCTGCTGAGAACTCATTAAGGCGTTTAAGCCAACCTTCCACAGGATCTATTTTTTTGCAGAAAATACATAGTAGACAATAGTGGTTATGGGTTCGTATCCCTTCCATGTTCCAGAGAACAAGTACCCACTATTACCTGATAGTTTTCCTGTCAGTGATCCTCCTTTGAACCAAAGTTAGATGCTTAGTAGATTTCTCTTTGAACTAATAGCATAAAACTTTATGGTAGGATTACAAAGACACACTATTATAATGCCTTCAAGCCAATTTTACAAGCTGTGTCATCGACCAACTGGCGCTTGAGGCCCTTTGTGAACGGATCTGCCAGGTTCTCCTGACTCCGAACATCAATCACTGCAATTACACCTCTTTTGATAAGATCGTGTACTTGCCCTGTGCTTCAACCGTACACTCCTCTTCTTTCTGTTGAAAAGGTCATTTGATGCTACCGCCGCAGTCGTCTTGTTGTCACAGTATATCGGTATCGCCGGTATCTGAGCCCCAACCACTGAAAGATCATACATGAGCTCCCGAAGCCATTCTGCTTCATCTGCTACATTTTCAAGTGCATAGAATTCAGATTCCATGGAGGAACGAGAGAGTATAGTATACTTCTTCGACTTCCACGATATAGCAACTCCATCCAAGGAAAAGACATATCCACCTATGGATCTCTCGCTTTCCACCTCTGAACACCACCTAGCATCACTAAAGCCTTCCACTACTGTCGGATACCCGTTGTAGTACATGCATATGCCTGAGTCTTCTTGAAGAATCTCATCATCCGCTTCACAGCTTTCCAGTGCACAATCCCTGGGTTGCTTAGTGAACCGACTCAGCATTCCCACGGCGAAAGCTATGTCAGGCCTTGTGGCAGTGGTTGCGTACATCAAACTTCCGATAATGCTATAATACTCCAGTTGCCTGACGCTTTCCCTCGAGTTTGGCTTCAGCTTCTTATCACAACTGTATGGCGTATCGATCCCTGGAAGATCCTTATACCCATAGCGTGTGAGCATCTTCTCAATGTAGTGAGATTGTGACAGTGCTACTCCAGTATCTGTCTGGATGATCTTTATGCCTAAGATGACATCTACATCCCCCAAGTCCTTCATATTGAACTTGGTTGAGAGAAACTTCTTTGTCTCCGTGACACAACCTATATCCGTCCCTAGGATTAGCATGTCATCCACATACAAACAAACGATGAATCCTCTTCCATCAGCGAACTTTGTGTAAACAAATTTGTCCATCACGATGACTCTTGTAGCCGTTTGACCTAATAACTTATCAAACTTCTCATGCTACATCTTGGGAGCTTGCTTCAAACCATACAATAATTTCACCAACTTGCAGACTTTGTCTTCAAGATCTTTGACGACAAATCCATCTGGCTGTTGCATGTAAATTTCTTCGGTCAGCTCCCCATTCAAGAATGTTGTCTTTACATCTATCTGATGTATCACCAACTTATGTACAGCTGCTAGAGCGATTAACATCCTGATGGTGGTCATCCGAGCTACTGGAGCATACTGTATCAAAGTAGTCTATCCCCTGTTTCTGAGAAAATCCCTTGGCTACCAGCCTGGCCTTGAACTTGTTAATAGTTCCATCTGCCTTCATCTTCTTCTTGAAGATCTATTTACATCCGATGGCCTTTTCTCCTTCAGGTAGATCTAACAACACCCATGTGTTATTGGAGGTGATAGAGTCAAACTCATCATTCACTGCCTCCTTCCAGAAGATAGCATCTCTGGTCTTCATCACCTCATCATAGGTAAGCGAATCTGCTTCCACTATGATAGGTGACAAAGTCATCTCTGAAGTCTTTGGGTCTTCTCGCTCGCTTTGCTGACGGCTCTGCGAGTTCTGGTACAAGAGTTGTTTCATCAACAACAACTTCTTCTTGGACTACTGGCCTATTTGAGATTTCAGTCTCATTTGCACCTACATCATTTTCTGGAATAGTCCGAAAAAATAATATTTTTGTCTTTTGCAAACTTGTCTACAAAGTATTCAGCATCGCGAGATTCGATGATATGATTGACTCAATATTAAGAAATCTCCGAGCATCACTCTTCTCGGCATACCCCAAGAAGATCGCCTTCGTAGACCTTGTCCCCAGCTTCTGAATCTTCAGATCTGGAGCTTCATATACGCCAGACTACCCCCACACTCGAATGACATTCATGTTTGGTCTGACTTTGAACCAGAGTTCAGGAGGAGTTACGTCCGAAGTTGCATATGTCACTCTATTACAGAATGAAAGTGGCCGTTAATGCAGCCTCTCTCCAGTAGCATTTTGGAAGACCTGCAGTAAGCAGCATTGAATTCATCATTTCTGTTAATGTTCGGTTCTTCCTCTCTGCTACTTCGTTGGATTGAGGAGAATATGGAGCAGTAATCTCGCATATGTTTCTATATTCTTTGCAGAATGATGCAAAGTCATGAGACCTGTACTCTCCCACCTCGATCACTTCTCGACCTCTTGAGTTGTTGTCCAGTCTGCCGTTCAGCTTCGGCCCTAAACTCTCTGAACTTCTCAAAAGCTTCGTCTTTAGTCTTGAGCGAGTAGACGAACGCGTATTTTGAGAAGTCGTCGATGAAGGTTATAAAATACTTCATTCCGGCCTTCATGGAGAAATATTTGAAGTCACAGATATCGAAGTGCACCAACTCTAGAAGATCAGTGCTTTGATTGACCCGATGAAAGGGTTTCCTTGTGATCTTCGTCTGAGCACACACTTCACACTTCTCTACGTTACCTCCACATTTGGAGATAAGTCCTAGACTGGACATTTTGTTAATTCTTTTACAGTGAACATGTTCTAGCCTATTATGCCACAACTCAAGAGAATAATCAAAAAATACAACTGCATTAATGTCATTAAACTGGTTGACAAGCTGAATTTTAAACATTCCTTCAATTTGATAAGCCTTCCCGAAGTATGTTCCCTTCTTGGACATCACCATCTGACCAGCATTGATGTCCATCCTCAAGCCTGCGTTACAGAGAAGGCTCCCAGAGATCAAGTTCTTGGCAATCACCGGAACATGCTTCATACCTTGAAGTGTCAGAGTGTTCCCAGAAGTGAGTTTCAGCTCCACAGTCCCGATCCCCAGAATTTCAGCTTGGGCCTGGTTTCCCATGACAACCTTCTCAGATATCGGCTGGTACGTGACGAACCATTCCTTGCCAGAACAGATATGGCAAGTCGCACCAGTGTCTATCCACTAGTCAGAGTCAACCCCCACAGTTGTGACCTGTGCGATCATAGCAACAATGTTAGAAACAAATGAAACCTTACTAGGCTCATATTTCTCTGATTATTTAGGCTTGGATCTGCATTCACTCTTGTAGTAGCCTTTCTTGCCACAATTGAAACAAGTCACGTGGGACTTGGACTTCTGTTGCTTAAATAAAGAACCCTTCACTTTTAGATTAGTGAAATCCTTCTTCTTGGGATGAGAAGCCACCTGCTTCCCCTTGGGATCTCTCGTCTGTACTAGATTGGCTTTAGTCAGCTGTTTGGACAGAGTGTCCACCTTCTGTTGGGAACGCATCTCGTCCTCAACATGGATCTCTTGAAGTAGATCTCCCAAGCTAATGTCTAGCTTCTTTCTGAGCATCCTTGCATAGAAGGTACTCCATCCAGCAGGAAGTTTTGAGACGATCCCTCCAATGACAAACTTGTCGGAAAGGGGCATCTCTTCATCTTCCAGTTTCTGGCGCAGCTTCAGAAATTCCTTCACCTGTGGCAACATGGACTTCTCGTCCTCAAAGAGAAATTTGTGATATTTTTCAACCACAAACATCTTGCTCCTGTTCCTGTCTTCTTCATACAGTTTTTCCACAGACTCCCATATATCTCTGGCAAATTCCTTCTTCGAGTAGGATTCTGCCGGGGAATCCTCCATTACATTCAGGATGAGAAGCCTGCAGATGTTATTTTCCTTTCTCTATTTGGCTTGGAGTTTGGTAGCCGTATTGATTGCGGCAGTAGACCCAGTGTCTGGAACAGAAGGTTCTTCCTCCAACAGTACATGATCAACGTCTATAAGTTGAAGAGTTAGATAAACCTTCCTCTTCCAGACTTGATAATGCTCTCCATCGAACTTTTTCAACTTGCAGTAGTCCGATTGGACGATCGAAGAATTAATATTTTCCATCTACAAGGATCTTGCTTTGAGATTGTTAGTCCCGGGGCTTGATCAAAGATGAAAAACTGATGCAATCGAGATCTGAGAGTCACACAAAACTTTGTAGTGATCAAACTCAAGATCTACGAAGATACAAAAAACCAAATAGCCAGATTACAATATGAAGGAGGGAAATAGAGAAGAGAAGATCTCTCGTTCTTCCTTGCAAACGTGTTGCAATTGGGACAGAATGAGTTACAATAATCTAGAGAAAGATGAGATAAAGAAAAAGTTGCTGGGGTGTCAAAACACCATTGCTCAAAGCAAGATTTGCCCCACACGAATTGCTTCCAAGAACCAGCAAGTTGAAGAACTTGGGGAACGCTAGAAGTCACCTCTGTTTGACTCCTTGGATGGACTTGCAATGGCGGCAGCAGCTCCCTCTCTCTCTCTTTTCTGACTTATAAAATTCGTAGTCCTAACAAAGGAGGCCAGAAGAGAGTATATATAGAGAGAGGGTGGAAACCCTAGCCGTCTCTCTTCAGTTATGGAAATATTGAATCAAATCCCACAAAGATAGCAACGAACTTAATTCAAATCCCACAAAGATAGAAATAAAATTAATTCAAATACCACAAAGATGGAAACAAAATTAATTTAAATCCCATAAAGATGGAAACAAAATTAGTTCAAATCCCACAAAGATGGAAATAAATTAATTCAAATTCCAAAATATGGAAACGAAATTAATCATATTGAATCAGTCTTTCCATAACTGACTTATAGCCTGCACAGTCAGCGGAGCCCTCTATGCGGCAGCAGCAGCAGTAGCCCGGCCGCATGAGCCATATGGCCTCATGGTCGTATGGACCGCATGAGCCGCATGGACCGCATGAGCAGCATATGAGCCGTATGCCTCATAGGACCGCATGACTGCTGATGTGCTAAGTGCACCAACAAAATGCCACATTACGCCTCATGAGCCCGTGAGCCCGTGAGCCCGAGCCCGAGTCCGAGCCCGAGTTCGAGTCCGAGTCCGAGTCGCTAAGCCCCTTTGGGGCTTAGCTCCAAATAGAATTAATCCAAGAGAATGACAAAAGTATTAATGCTTAATCCTTGGTGCCTTATTCTTACCTCCTAGTAAAATCACCCACATGGTTTCCTCCTTAGGGTCACCACCCATGTGCATCTCTCAACAACACAACCAAGTATATATGTTGAGATAACTCATGGTGCATTTTCGATGTGGGACTAAACTTTTACAAGGTATGTTGAGAGCAAGCTCTCTCCATGTAAAGAAAGCACCAACACATATTATTTCTATTTTATTAGGCGGTTATTCCAACAATGATGTTATAAAGATCACAACCTTGATTTTTCTAACTTCATTCCTTCATGGTATCGCAATCTTAGTTTTTTTAAGAAATAAATTTCTGGAGAGTATAGATTGTAAACCCCTCTAAATTTTAGGATTTACAAGGATTGTTGATTGATTGGGACAAACTGGTTTCCACGAGGATGATAAATTAGTGCCTCATGAACATCCACTTTCTAATTAGATCATTTGGTGTCCTCTATCATGATATTGATATTCGGAGCACAATATTTGATGTTACCTTCCAATAAAGTTCATATGCAAGACCTAGATGAGTCTACCTTCATCTAGCATATCATATCCCACTCAAACATGTCCACTTGTACTCTACCTTTATGATGCGACTTTCGGATTAAAAAGGCCAACTATAACCCTTGCCGTAATACCGATATACTTCTCGACTTTAATTACAGAACCAACCTTTGCTTAAATCTTTCAACTCAATACATGGTTACGATCTACTTGAAGCCCACTACGCACATGCCACTAGTATACCACTCAATGGAGTCTGTGTGTGCTACTTATATGCAAAAGTCACGAAAGATATATTTTCAGACTTTCGACACCTATCTAACCAATCCGACTCGAAACTAGCCCAACCCTTGAATTAGAACCTGCTCTATGTTACCCTAAACTAATAGGGATGGTTTAGATTGATTCTATGAGATTTTCTCCAGCCAATATAGATTAAACCCAATATTCTTTAAATATGAAATCCCTCGGTACCATTTCTGCCCAGTTATATTCTGACCAATACAATTCCTACTGTGTTGCTGGAGCATGACTATTTTGAGCAACATTAAATTTACAGATTTTTTTTTAGTGTTATTGACCAAAAAGACCATAGGGATACCATGCTTCCCTTAAGATCCATGACTATGGTCAGAAGTACCTAGCACTCACGTATCTTTTTATAGAATTTGACCTTTTTCGAAGTCTTGTAACGACAATTTTCATGGTTAGCCAACTTCTATAACTTGGATAGGGCCTTGACCCGAGAATAATTTATCGTGTAGGATATAGAGCCAATGTGGATTCTTTTTATCACTACCCATCCATATTTTCGGAAATCAATTAATGATTCGACGTACCTACTCTTTCTTTGTATTTAATCTCGTTATTCTTTGATATTTGGCTTATTTTAATTTCGAGGAAAAAATTATTGTAAGTTGGGTAGGATGTAAACCTCCTAAATTTTTATAAAAACATGTATTAGATTTTAAGAAATAATTTAGTATTTTATTTTTTAAATTAGTAATAAAATTTTATGAGTTCTTAACAAATAGAAATAATTTTAAGCATTTTCTACAATTATTTTTACCAAAAATATTGATAAGCTAATTCCTGAAGTGTTGGAAATTTCATATATTTTTGATTCTTGCATTCCTATATGTATATAGTTATTTATGTATATATATCAATATACATATATTTATGTATGTGTGCATACTCAAGTCAAAAAAAACCTTATAAAGGTATTTATTGAGTTTAAATATTAGAAATTTTGTTATTAATTGTTGACTACATATGCATACTTATGTATGGATGAATATATACAATATTCATATATTATATAAGAAGAAGAAGGAAAAAAAAATCAAATCAACTTCTCATGATATTTTACAAATCTCGTGAGCAGCTAAACCCACCCTACACCCGACAGCATCAACAAGGACAGGAAGGGTGGATGACGAGTTGGAATTTGATCAAAACCAAGTACAAATCACCTCCAAATCTTTTCAACCCAAACCCTACTTGATTCTCCTCTTGATAGAATCAAATTCATCCAAGAATCGAGAGATATCACTATAAAATCCAATTGAAATAGGATTTAAATCTCAACATTAATACTTGGGAAAGGCGCAGGGTTTTCTCCAAAAATCTCCATCAATACTCCACCCCTACTTCGTACAAGGACTTAAGAGCATTGTCGACTGTAACTCCTCTTCCCAAATTTTTTTAAATATATTTTTAATTTTTTTATTTGATTTAAATGGCGATTTTTGAATTTTACAAATAATTTTTTTGTTAATTATTACGGTAGATGACTTTAGCCATGGTTGAGTTTTGAAGTACAAGACGACTAGGAATCATGGCACGGGTAGTGCAGTGGCGTGCCTTGACTAGTGTACTAGCCATACCAAGAAAGACCGAGCCATAGTGATGTCCTAACTAGGAAAACCAGGCCAAGTTGCGACTTAACCCCAATAGATTAATTAATTATTTATTAATTAAGATTAAGATTTTATGAGACCCGGTTGTGCCAATTTAGTCCAAACTGGACCCGAACCAAATCCAAGCTCATGTAGACATGCATTGAGACTAGGGACGACCATGTAGTCATATTTTATGTGTGTACAAACATTCTTATTTATTTTTAAGAATTGGCGACTAATTTCTAAATATTTAATTATATGGAAGATTTTAAGTATTATTAATATTAAATAGCATTTTAGAATATTGTACGATTTTCTGGAGGCAAATAAGGGGTGCGTAGGTTATGTTCACCAAAAATTACTATTGGGCTATTTTAATTGTTATTAAGATTATTATTGTCATTAATGTTATTGTTGTAGTTATTAAATAAAAGTATTTATTATTATTGGTATACTAGTGTCAAATGAATTTATGTGCGTATATATATATATATATATATATATATATATATATATATATATATATATATATATATATATATATATATATATATATGGGTATATGTTCTATAAATAGGCCATACCAGAGGAGTAGATAAAGTTGAATTTTATTTAGATAATTTTGAGTATTATGCATATATATAAATTTTGTATATGTATAGACACATATTTAGGTTAATATATATATATATATATATATATATATATATATATATATATATATATATACATAAACATATTGGTTGATATAAAAAAATATATATAAACATATTGGTTGATAGGAATAAACAGCAGTTGGGAATCCCAGCAGTGGGCCAAAGCCCTAAACTTAGTTCACTAAACCAGGAAGCCCGACCCTTCTTTCGGAAAGTAAACCGAACGACATATATATATATATATATATATATATATATATATATATATATATATTATATATATATATATACATGGAGAGGAGTTCGTAAAAGAAAACACCTAAACCCTAGCCATAAATCGCGCCACCCTCCTCTCCAACACTGGCGACCCTACCCCAGCCTCTGTGCGCCACCGCGAGCCGCCGCCGGCCGGCCAGGCGTGGGAACTCGCACGCACAGGCAGTCAACCGAAAGCAGCAACAGTGAACAGAACAAGCAACTTTGCGACGACTTCCCCCGCCACCTCGCTTTGCCGTTTCCCGAACCGCTTGTGCTGGTAAGTAGGCAACCCATACCACTTTAACTTCCTTTAGATAGGTTTAACTGTCATACGCTAGATTACCCGAGAAATCGAACCAAAGTTCGATAAAAATCTGCTCGAGAACAGAGCAAACAGGGCAGCCCCGACCCTATTTGGAAGACCAAAATTGGTCGATCCATTGAGAAATCCAAGAAAGTAAAAGAAGACAATCCAAGACAACCTATAGGCCTTCACAAATATTTTTACAGAATCCAAAGACATCGAATACGTGTCAAAAAATTGAATCCCAAAATTGACCAAAAAATTGTTTTAAAAACAATAAAATCCTTCGATACGACGTACATCCAGCCAATCCGGAAGACGTGGTCGCGAACCGAAAGCATCAAAAGGTCCGTATCGGCTTCGTAGACGTGTGGGCTTTGACAGAATTCAAATTGGTTGTGTGTGCGCGACGAATTTGATGCGTATCCGTCAAAATTTACCGTATAGGCCTCTTTGTAAATTTCCCAATTACTTTGTGCATGTTCGTCAGATCGAGAAAAAACTTGCGCCAACAGGACCGTATCATTTTTTTGGTTTTGTATGCCAAGTTTGGTCCAATTCTGAGACAGTTGATCGGATCGCCATTTCGCGGGCTCTACGATCCGATTCAACGGGCGATTTTGTGCAAGGCCTGTCGGAATCCAACTTTGGACATACGATTGGGTTCATATCACTAAAATGAATCCATAGACATATAGTCTAATGACTTTAGAGACTATTGACTCTGGCACGCTTTTCGGTACAAAGTGGGTCCAACGACAGACACCGTTTTGTCCCGAAATTATCGTTTTGCCCCTGTGTCCAAAATTGGACTTAAGGACAGGCTATCTTAGCTAATTTGACTTATCTGAAAATGCTGGTAATATCTATTACAGCTTCTGAAGGCAGTTGTGAGACATGGACTTTCTGACTTGTTGATTGGCGATATATTGTTGGTTCTCCGTGCAACCCTCAGGCAAGTATACCTTGCTGAACATATACATTATTTATATTGTTTTTTTTCTATTGTACTTCTTTTATATGGTTACATGTTTTCCATATTATGATTGGTTTGTCATCGATTGTTTTACTTGTTTCTAGATTTACATGCACATATAGGATATTCGATATTGCTTGTTTATTGGTCTTTTCGTGTTACCTTGTCTCATGATTGAGTTGTCAGTTTGTATATCTTGTTCTTGACTTGACCATTCTTGACTGGTAGTATCTTGCATTGTACTACCGTTGAGATATACTATAGATTGGGAGCATCTTACATTATACTACGACATATAGCATATATTGATTGATTGATTGATTGACTTGACTTTCGACAATATAAATTGGGAGTATCTTGCATTATACTACGATTTATAGGAGTCTACTTGACCTTGTATCCATTAGGAGAGGAGATTGATACTAGAATTGGTTAATCTCGACTGAGAGTATCATGCTTTGTACGTCAATTGAAACACTATAGATTGGGAGTATCTTGCATTGTACTATGAGCTATAGGAGTTCTGATTGATAGTTAGCCAAGTCTTTTATTACATTTCCACATGACTCATCATCCTTAGATATTCTTCTTGTACCTTCCTTATCTTCCATACATGTTATTTACTGTTATAGGAGTAGGCATGTTTTATGTATCTTGCTAGTCCTCTGAGGACCTGATGATCTCTTCAGGTAGCTGATTGCATGGAGTTAGTTAGCTAAGCATGTGGTAGTTGACTTCTATCTCATGATTCAGGTATTTTGTTAGTGTTATTGATTTATTATCTTTCTTATGCTTTTATGATATATCCTGCTTATCATCTTAGCTTTATACTCATATTATTCTTGGAGTCTAATCGGACATATATGCTAGTGGGCTGCAGACCACGACCGATACTTGTTCATTCTTGTCTTATATATTCTTGTGGATTCAGATATACTGTAGATTACCATATTAGCCATGATAGCATGATCTTGACAGCTTACACGTACTCGATTCGGGCTGGAGTCCGCTCAATACGTAGCTGGCTTGTTCCCGAGCTCGCACCCGAAAAACGGGTGCGGGTCGTGACAAGTTTTTGTGGTGGCCCATGCAGGTCAGAGCATATCATATCGGTTACGTAGTTGTACTGATACGAGCCTGCAAATATGACTAAACCCTTAGGAATCTTAATCCACTCTGCCTTGAAAATTCTCCTAGAAATTTTTCTACGTCCTTAAATTTTATATTTATTCACAATTATTCTTCCTTGCTTTCCGAACCATTGATTTTCGTCTCTTCCTATTTTGAAGTGACGAATGATCTTGCTGTATGGAATTTATCAGAAATTCTTAAGTTATAGTATAATATTTCTTGACTATTGAATATTTGGTTATTTATAGATATGAAGGATTGTAGAGGCCATACGCCCTAGATATCTGCTGGTAGAATTGTTAGCAACTAGTTAGGAGATTATAAGATTTTAGTGACCGTATTTTGAGGAATAGCATGACCAAAGGTGGGTAGAAGTCCTCAAGTATTCAGAGTTATAAAATGACTAGAGAAGATTATAAAATATTTTTGAGAAATTAAATTTGAGGAGATTAAGGTAATAGTAGGCTTTGAATTTTAAGGAATAGTTGTGAAAAAGAATTTCGAGGATGAAATTATTTTTAAGGTGGGTAGATTTGTAACTCCTCTTCACGAAAATTTTGAAATATTTTTTTTATTTGATTTAAATGGCAATTTTTTGAATTTTATAAATATTTTTTTGTTAATTATTACGGTAGATGACTTTAGCCATGGTTGAGTTTTGAAGTACCAGATGACTAGGAATCATGGCACGGATAGTGCAGTGGTGTGCCTTGACTAGTGTAGTAGCCATACCAAGGAAGACCAAGCCATAGTGATGTCCTAACTAGGAAAATCAGGCCAAGTTACGACTTAACCCCTATAGATTAATTAATTATATATTAATTAAGATTAAGATATTAGGAGACCCGGTCGTGCCAATTTAGTCCAAATTGGACGCAAACCAAATCCAAGCCCATGTAGGCATGCGGTGAGACGAGGGACGACCATTTAGTCATATTTTATGTATATATGTTTAAGATTTGGCGACTAATTTCTAAATATTTTGTTATATGGAAGATTTTAGGTATTATTAATTTTAAATAGCATTTTAGAATATTGTACAATTTTTTGGAGCCAAATAAGGGGTGCATAGGTTATGTTCACCAAAAACTACTATTGAGCTATTTTAATTATTATTAGGATTATTATTATTGTCATTAATGTTATTGTTGTAGTTATTAAATAAAAGTATTTATTATTATTGGTATACCAGTGTCAAATAAATTTATGTGTATATATATATATATATATATATATATTTTTATATATATATATATATATATATATATATATATATATATATATATATATATATATATATATATATCTGTGTGTGTGGGTACATGTTCTATAAACAGGGCATACCATAGGAGTAGATAAAATTGAATTTTATTTAGATAATTTTGAGTATTATACATATATATATATAAATTATGTATATGTATAGACACATATATAGGTTTATATATATATATATATATATATATATATATATATATATATATATATATATATATATATATATATATATTATTTTTTTATTTATATATATATATATATATATATTTTATATATATATATATAATTATATATATATATAATATATATATATATATATATATATATATATATATATATATATATAAAATATATATATATATATATATATATATTAAGAAAACCTCCTCAATTTATTAAAGGCGGCACAAAAACCGCAGACGAACTCCGTATACAAGGCGCAAAATGCCGAAGCCAATATAGGTATACCACAAAAGGAGGGAGGGGGAAAAACAAAACAATCGCCAGGGGCTAGGGGGTTAGCACCGACCAGAATGCTCTCGAACTGTAGAAACACAGGGTGCTCCGCTTACGGTATTGGCGGGTAACATCCCGTAAGAGCTGGTCTGCCGAGTATAGGTGACCATCGTATCTCGTCTTGTTGTGATTCTTCCAAATGACCCAAGTGGCGGCCGCTGCGACGATCTGGTGGCTATGGGAGACAGAACCCCAGGAAGTCAGTAGATCGTAGAAGCATCCACCGCTCTGCTCAATGCTGAATAGCTGGTTAAGGGTAGTCCATGTCCTATTTGGCAGCGTCCCCTGGCGGAAGATGTGATCGATAGTCTCCGTTTGATGCTCAGAGCAGCAGGAGCAAGCTGATGCTAAGCTAATCCCGATGGTGTTAAGGATGTCGTCTGTCGACTGTTTCTTTTGGATGACTCTCCACAAGAGGAAGGACCACTTCTTAGGGATGCAGGAATGCCAATAGTGTGCTATGGGGATGTATGGCCGACCGACACCCTGGATAGCGATTCTCGCCGACCACAACGAGAATGCCCCCGTCGCCTCGAGGGACCATCTCAACGCATCCTCCTCGCCACTGATGCATAACCCTCTCTCGCGGATGCCATCTACCGTATCGTTACCGGACCACTGACGAACCTGGTCCCAGTTCCAGTCGTCGGTAGAGGGGTTCCACAGGTCTCTAATCCTACAATATCTCGGGGTCTCTGTAAGACTCGGGATCAAACTGTCTCCAACCCATCGCTCAAGGAATGGGTTTGAGTTGTCCGCTCCCAGCTGGAGTCTTATTGCGGGCTCGGCAAGGTCACGGCCGGTGAGGATGCGACGCCAAGCGCTGAGGATCTGCAGTTGGATATGGCCACAGAGGGGTGTATGTGTTTGAAGTATTTGGCTTCAAAAACCTGCTCCATAAGTGTTGCTCGTGCGGAGTTTCCACCACAGTTTCGTCGAAAATACTTTAACAATGTGAGTGAGTTTGGAGAATCCCAATCCCCCCGCCTGTCGGGTGAGCCATAGAATCCCAGGCAGCCCAGTGATGCTTATCCTGGCCGTTGCTATGCCCCCAGAAAAAATTACAAAAGATATGTTTGATCGAAGAGAGAACCTTAATGGGCGGCAAGCACGCAGCTAGGATGTGGATGGGGATGGAGGATAGCACATGCTTGTTGAGGATGATCTTGCCACCCGGGGATAAGGTGGCATTGTGCCAACCTTCCAGTTTCTTCCTAATTCTGGTGATTAAGTCCTCGAAAATGCCTCTGTTGGATTTCCTGTACACTAAAGGGCAACCGAGATAGTTAAACGGGGGCTTGGCAACTGAGAAGGAAGTTAAGTTGGGGAGGTTGTTGGCGTGCTCTCTATTGGTGTTGTGGTGGGCATAGATAACGCTCTTGGAGTGATTAATTTTCTGGCCTGAGCATCTAGAGTATCTCATCAGGGTATTATGAACCACTGCCACCGTGCCTTCATTTTCGGAATAGAAGATGAGAAGGTCGCCTTCGAATGCCAGATGGGTGATGATAGGGCAGCCGTTGGAAGTATGATAGTGCTGGAAGTTAGGGGTGTTGACCATATTGTTGAGGTTCCTACTCAGAGCGTCAGCCGCTATGATAAAGATTGTGGAGGAAAGTAGGTCTCCTTGTCTCACCTCACGATGGGATTTAAAAAACCTGTCAGTGTGGCCATTGATGACAGTCGAGAACCACGAGTTACTGATGGATCTCCAGACGATATTGGTCCAAGTTTCTGAAAATCCGAAAGCTCTGAAAACCCAGATCATAAATTGCCAATCCTGTCTGTCATAGGTTTTATCCATGTCGATTTTGACGACAATGTTGCCTCCCCTCACCAAAAATTTCATGCAGGTGATTAACTCTTGGGCCAGCATAATATTGTCTTGGATGTTCCTCCCGCGAAAAAACCCGCTTTGCTCCTCTGAGATTATCTTGGAAAGAATACCCGCCATTCTGGTCGCGATGACCTTGGATATGATCTTGTTGGTGAAGTTACAAAGACTGATTGGTCGAAAGTAACGGAAGGACTCCGGGTTGTTTTTTTTTGGTATTAGGATCAGGTTGGCACTAGAAATAGCTTTAGGGTATATAGCACCTTCGAAGAAAGCGATCGCCGCTTCGGTGATGTCTTGCTTGATAATATCCCAGCATGTGGGGAAGAATACCCCCAAAAACCAGTCCGGGCCTGGAGCACTATGCTCGTTCATAGCCCACACTGCATCTTTAACTTCCTGGACAGAGGGAGGGCGGTTCAACAGGGCGTTGTCGTTGTCGTTAATGAGGAGGGGGATTTGGTATAGGAATGATCTATCTTTGTGAACCATCTCTTTGGAGAATAGTTTGGAATAGAAATTCATGGCGGCCTCATGGATGCTCTTTTGGTCGGTGATGATGTTCCCATTGTCATCAGCTGTCCTGTGAATCGAGAGCTTCTGTCTGCGCCCGTTAACGCGGGCATGAAAGTACTTCGAGTTTTTATCCCCCTCGTTGTCCCATTTCAACCTCGCTTTCTATTTCCAGAAATCGGTCTCCACTTTGATCCTGAATTTAAGCATAGCCTTGGTGAGGTTGAGGGCTCTCCGAGCCGCTAGTGAGCGATCCGTGACGATCAGGGCTTCGGCACGGGTGACGTCGTCCTCGGCGACGCGAACGGCTTGAAAGATATCTCCGTAGGCAAGCTTGCTCCAAACGGACAAGGCTTTCCTAGTAGCTTTGAGCTTGTTGGTAACCTGAATTATGGGGTTGGGGGATTCCTCGCAATTCCATGCTTCCGCAACGATGCCCAGGAAGTGGGGGTGCCCGGTCCAGAAGTCGAGGAACTAGAAGCTCTTTTTGGATGAGTTAGTCTTATTTTTTATCTCAACCAATAAGGGGTTCTGGTCAGATTTTATGGAGTTGAGGTGGGACAGATTGGTGGTGATCCCCATTCTGTGCCAGAAGGCGTTCGTGAGGGCCCTGTCTAGCCTAGAGTATTGACGACGGTCGCCATCCTGCATGTTGCACCAGGTGAATGCATTACCAGTGAACTAGAGAGTGGTTAAGTGGGCATTGAAGATGAAGTTGTTGAAGTCAAGCATGGCCGAAGCAGGTGGAGGGCGGCCCCCAGTTTTCTTCGTGCTGCAGGTGATCGCATTGAAGTCCCCAATGCAAAGCCAAGGGAAGTTGGTATGGAGGTGATGGATGTCAAGGAGGTCTTTCCAGAGTTGTTTTCTCTCCGCAACATCGCAGCTACCATGGACCGCTGACAGGATGGCACAATTAAAAAATTTTGGGTGATCGAACCAACAGGAGAGGGCCTACCGGGAGTCCTAGATGACTCCTAATTTAACGTCGTTCGTGTAGAGTATCCAAATGTCGTGTCTGCCAGCTATGGCCATGGGAAGGCCTAGTTGCAGTTGGATGGATTTTAATCTTTTTGGGGGAGATTTTGGGTTAGAGAATGATGAGGATGTCTATCTTCTGGATTTTTTGCTGGTTGGTTATTCTCCTTAACGTCGGTTTGTTCGCCAGACCGCGAACATTCCAGGATAGGATGTTAAGCATTAAGGATGTTATGGGGGTTTTTTTTGTTCCGCTTGACGGCAGATCTGGTTTGGATGGTAGTGGTTACAGTGGGTCCGTGGTTTGTACTGGCCTCGCTCGACGTAGAAGGTCCTGCTTCCGTTGAGGGGGGTAATCGTTACATGACTGCTCCAGCGGGGTCAGTTGCTGATTGACTGATTCTCCGGCAGAGTCCAGGATAGGATTCTCTGGTGGGATTATTATGGAGTCACTGGTGCTCCCTGTCAGAAGATTAGTTTGCTGAAGAGGGACACCCGCGACAAGGACCTGGAGCCCTCTCCGAACTAGGTCTGGCCCTAGAATAGCTAGGACCTCTACCACAGGGTCCTCGATGGTGAGCTGTTGGTTAGCTTCGGTGATGTCGGTGAACTGTTCTACGCCTTTTGGAATGGGAAGAATCTCGGTAAGCGTGCGATCGGCTGGAGGAGAGGCTATCTCCTCTGGGTCTTCTACGTCCTCCGAATCAAGGGCATCGAGTTTGTTGGATATGGTGAGAGCTTGGGTGCTGTGTGGGATCAATGCTGTGCTGGAAGATTCGCTCCTGTCAGACGAGGCACCTCCGGAGTCGAATCGAGTGTACAAATTTAGGCGGGGTAGGAGAGGTGGCATAGGTGTCCTCTTCTCAGTTAGCTCATTGTCTTTTCTGGACAGTTTTTTCTTTAGTTTTGGATGAAGTCGATGGCAGTGCTTCGGGAGATGACCTCTTAAGTGACAGTGGTTACAGAATATGATGTGGTTATCATAGAGGATTTGTTGGGTATGGGTTCGGTTGCCCAGCTTATTGTTGATAAACTTGGGTGGTTCGATGGTGAGGTCAAGTTCTACACATATTTTGGCATAGTAGGCGTTGGTGAGGTTGCTGGTCTCAGGTGCTGAGGCCACATACGTGCCGAAAGAGTTAGCGATGCGCCTAAGAGCTGCTGGGATGAAGGAAATATGGGGCAGATTAGGCAGAGTGATCCAGACGGCGACAGTCGCTGAGTCTTCTTTAGTGCTACAGCTAGCTGACCACTTGATGATCTTCATCTGATGGGAATCGATCCTGTACGTGCCTTTGGACCAGACTGTCTTGTGGTCTAACTCGAATGAGAGGTAAAGAAGATTGTATTTGGGATCAAGGAGAGCTATACGGTAATCCGCAGTGAGTCTCCAGCTGGCTATCGTCTCCTGTACTCTAGGGAGCTTGGGACATCCGGATGAAAATTTGAGGATGAGAGAGCGAGGGAATAAATTCGCTAGTGCGGATATCTCCAAGTCGATGAATAGAACCGAGGGCACCGATGACTTCTGAGAGTACTCAATGTCCGGAAGATTAATATCTGGGACGAGAGGCTCCTTGGTCGACGCCAGATCAGGGCATAGCTTGGCTGCGAAGGTCGTCGGAGGGGGGACGGCCGAGGAACGGACTAGGGAAGAGCTACTGGAAGGAGGGGGGCAGTCGAGGTGGAGATGAGCTCGGAACGGTGGGTGTTGTCTGAGGAGGCAGCCTAGGAGATGCAGTCCGGTTGGGAGATGGCCGGTGGCGACTTCCCAAGAGTGGGACTCGCCCCGCTTGCAGATGAGGGCACCACAGACGAACCAACGATAAGTAGAGGAGGGAGAGGGTGAGAGTCCGGGGCGACCCCTGCAGGATCCCCTGGCTCGGACTGTTTGTCATTGATTATAAAAGAATAGAACAATATATATGGGAGGACTGGACTTTTACTTCATATTACAAACTCGCTCGTACAAAGAAAGCCTAGGGACAAAAACCTAAGTACAGCAATCTAAGTACGATTGTTTATTTTTTATTCTGGGGGTGATGGTAGAGGCTCGGGAAAGCGACGGCCGCTCTGCCTTACTCCTTGGACGATCAGACGTAGTCTTGGCTCCAGTGAAGAACTCCTCTCGAGATGGGAAGACTCTTCTGTGCGCGTCTTTGTCTCTCTGTGTGTTCAGCCGGGTGGAGAGGATCTCCTTTACAAGGGAATGGCACCTTGCTATATATTTTTTTTGGTTTTGGATTGGGGATCTTTTGCTAGGGAATGGCACCTTGCTATTTATAGAAGTGGGGTGTCATCATTAGGGTTTGCAATAATTACCCTAAAAAGTTGGCAGCTTGGGGATTTAATTGCCATTTTCCTTGATCCTATTTTATTGGCAATTAATCTGGACCACTAATCTTGATTGTAGCGGATCTGGACAATTAATGCTGATTGTGTCAAATTTGTATGGGCATTTAATGTTGATTGTCATGAATCTTGGAAAGCCCGGATCTCCTGCCACGTGTCGCGATTGTAATAAATCTGCTTTGATTCGGGTAATTATGATGATTATACTAAATCTGGTCGTCGAGATTTGTTGATGACTCTTAATTGATTTAGTGCCACGTGGGAAACTGATCTTCTGCCACGTGTCAAAGCCGCATGAGGGTAGCTTCTTAAGTTCTGAACCGCATGAAGGTGGCAGCCGCATTGGTGTAGCCTCCGATATCTGAGCCATATGAGGGTGGTTTCCAATTGAGCCGCATAGGACTAACCATGTGTCAAGGTTGCATGGGCGTGACCTTTCGATATTTGAGCCGCATGGAGATGATCCCCATGATCCGAGCCGTATGAGAACAGCGGCCGCATGGGGTGACTGTTCATATTTTGAGCCGCATGACGGGGGTCTTCACGTTCCGAGCCGCATGCGAGCATCAGCCGCATAGGGTGGTGGCAGCCGCATGAGGAGCTTTGTAGTTGGTGGATCGTGCCAGCTGCAAAGGGGATTTTCTTTGTTTTCGGAGGAATACGCCGTCATGTCATCATTTCAGCTTTAATATCAGAGTTACTTTACGTCAGAGCATTTAATGAGAGCGGTCACTTTATGGCCAGCTGTAAAGACAAGCTGCATAGTGTCACATGATCTTTGCCTAAGCCGCATGAGGCTTATTGAAGAGTTTCTGAGCCGCATGAGGCTTTAATAGATTCCTGTGCCGTATGAGGCTCCTTCTGCTTTAAGCCGCATGGGCTTCTTCTGTTTTGAGCCACATGGGCTTCTTCTGTTCTTTTTCATGCTTCTACAAGACCCCCTTCAAAGTTTTCAATTTGAAAAATTGGAATACTTTGAATAAGAAGCATGGCTATGTGAGCTCCGCTAGCCGCATAGGATGTTCTTGGCCGCATGGCTTGTCTGGCCGTATAAACTCCCTAGCCGCATGAACTGCTCTGGCCGCATGGATCGCTTCTGGCCGCATGTTGTTCTCTCTGCCATCTAGGCGACATTAATTGCTCTTGATCCGTTATGATTTGGAGCTGTCTTTAGGGAGAATCCCAAGAGTCGGTTCATTAAATATTTGGATTTCGTGCTTTGATGAATCTTCTTTATGAGAGAGGGAGCAAAATCCGAGCAGTCGGTTTTGCCTGCAGCACACGACCCGAAGCAGTTTATCGGTCCACGTGCCCCCTATATCTACCTATAAATAGGGTGTTGTTAGGACACATAAACTCCTTTGCCTTTTTTTGTCTTCCTCTTCTCTTGCCCTAAGCTGTTGCTGTCCTTCCTTCTCCGATCATCATTGACAATGGCCCCGAAAGCTTCTACTGCCGCGGCGAAGGGAAAGGGTGTGGCTTCTTCGTCAGCCCCGGCGCCTGAAGTCCACCCCGACGTTCACCCCCTATTGCTGGTAAGGGTTTGGGGAAGATCGTATCTTTTGAACAAAGACGGCTCTGTTGCATGCTTTATGCACAAGCCTTTAATGCATTCCTCATTTTCGTCGAACCTATTCAATTTGTTTGGGCCACATGTACGTCCCATTCCGAGCCACATGGGGTATATAACATGTCCAAGCTGCATAGGAGTTGTCTAGTGGCCGCCTAGACGCTTCACGAACTGGACCGCATGATGACCCTTCGAACAGGGCACATGAGTCCCTCTGAATCGAGCCCGCATAAGTTCGTCTGAATTGGGCCGCATGAGGCTGTACTGCAGCGAGCCGCATGAGCTCCCCTGAAATGAGCCGTATAATCCTCCGTTAAGTAGAACCGCATAAGCCCACGCTAAGCAGAGCCGCATAGGCTTACGCTACTCGGTGCTGCATAAGCTTGTAAATAGAGCCGCATAAGCTTGTCTCTAAATAAAGCCGCATAGACTCATGTAAACCAAAGCACTTAGTAGTTTTGTTTTAGCCATCTTTTGATTTTTTCTTTCTTTCCTTCTTCAGTGAATTTGCCAGTGAATGCTGCTGGAGAACTTCTGGTGGGGCGCGCCCAATCTGCTATGGACTATAGGTACGATCATATAGTCGAGTATATGACGAACCAGTTTCCAAAAGAGCCTTTGGGGAGGCTAAATGCTATCAAGAAGCAGTCCTTTCACTTCCTCTGCGCCATGATAAACTCGGGGCAATTGGACGGAGAATACCTGAAGCCTGCGTTCCTCTTTGGGGATGCTTTGTCTGTGAAGAACACCCGGGCGCTGGATATATCCGAGAGCTGGGACTTCACTCTTGATGAGGTGGAGATCCATATCCCTCCGATAGAGCATCATTTTCCTCTGTTTTGGTTCAATATGCTACCGTTAGACAGAAAGATGATAGACACATTGACTCCCAGCTAGTCGGGGATGTTTGTGGAAAACATCCATTACAATAGGAATTTGGGGTCAGCGTATCCGAGAAAGGAACCAGTCAATCGGTACGTAATGGGACTTGCTCCGGGTACCTTCATAAACGTAACGGATCCCAATTTCACGTACACCCAAGCTGATACCTTCTTGAACCAGCTTGCTCGAAAAGGGTCTTATCCCGTTGGCCGGTTGGCATTGGTGAACTGGATAAACCCTATCCCGTCGTGGGCCAACTTGACCACGTAGATTCTGCGGAAGTATGAGGCTTTCATGCAGGAGATCGGCCTTTACCACGCCATTCGGGGCACCTGTCATGGTCTGCCCATAAATAAATCATTGTTTATGGCTCTCTTGGAGATGTTCAACCGGAGGACGGGTACCTTCTTCACGCCCAGAGGGGAGCTGGGACTTGCTCTTCATGAGATGTACGTTGTCTCCAAGATGCCCTTGGAGGAGGAAGTCTTTGAAGTGTACACCCCTACGAGCGAAGAGCTCGAGGATTTGGATCGGCAGTTCCCGGGCTTTGTTGCCATGTATCGGGAATTGCTATATCACCACAGTACTTGTCATCAGATTATCAAGAAAGACGGTAGCTCGGAAGGGAGCACTCCTCACACCACCACCTGGGTCGCATATCTTTTCACACTCGGTGCCTCAGGACGGGTTTCTTCCCGAGATCCTCAGACTCGTGAGGAGATACAACACTTGGTGTCGACTGCCAAGAGATCGAGGTCTACGGGCGACACCTTTGGGAGTAAGACTGACTCCTTTAGTTATTTTTATCACAGTACTCAGCGACTGTCGGAGAAGACGCTCCTTGCAGGATTTCTGATGGTGTGGCTGCGGAATTGCGTAGTTTCCGGAGGGGAAGGTTCTATTGAGTGGATCAGTCGCCACTTTATCCTTCCTGCCGTAAAGCTAGTTTTTATGGTCAAATTGGCCCTTCTTTCGGCCATGGTATGCAGCATACACCATGGCCTTCGCGCCTTTTCGGTGAAGGTTATCGCTAGTGACACGACGATAGATTTTGAGCATGTAGAGCTGCCATACCATTATCTAATGGGGTGGCTGCTAAGCACTGCCGGTCTTTGATGAGGCCTGGAGGAGAAGATGGCGTTACGGCTGATGACGCTTTCATTTTCCGATTCCACCATCAGCCCTGGGAGTATAGCACCATGCCAGCCAGTCGGAGAGCGCTTGCGAGAGTGGACGGATACGATTTTTTTGTGACCGTACCTCATTTTACTACTGAAGAGGTGAGGAGTGCACATATTGATGGTACCGAACCCCCTCTCCTCTTACCTGAAAAAATGCTCCTTTGGCTGCGTAATATCGCCCAGCGCACCTGGTATATCATAATCGCAACAACGTCTACATGGAGTCCTACTTGCCCGATAGGTTTTTTCGCAAGTTCGGGTATAGCCAAGTATTTTTGGACAGTCCCAGCTCTTGCCTGGGCTTTGAAGGTAGCGTCCTGGACGGTATCAGGGCATGGCATTGTTACGACACGGTTCATACTCGAACCACCTTTTCAGTCCCTGATAGCGAGGTGCCATAGGAGATTTTTTATATGGCGCCTTATATCATGTTACAGCGAACAAGCCTCCCGTCAGTTTCGATCCGAGTACCAATTTTATCGTGGGTACTGGCTTGGTAGAGAAGCCCCAGGGGTCTAAAAAAAGGAAGAGGAAGGCGAACACAGTTTCCGTGCCTGACTCGGAGTCCACCACTGTGGACGAAGAGAATGATGAGCATGATGCGGATAACTCTTCCCTTTCGGTGGAAGATGTTGGGGCGGATCAGCCGCCTATTATATCGGATGAGATGGTGGCGGATCAACCGCCTGTTGTACCTGGCCATGTACGAAAACGTAGCAGGCAAATCTCCCCTGTTGGCGGTATTCCTTACTCCCGAAAATGAGCTACGACCAGATATCGCAGTTTAACTATAAAGGAGAGAAGAAAGGACGCAGACCCCTCTTTAGAGGTAAATCGAGCTACTACTTTCTTTATTCAGTTCTCCTTTTTCCTGAACTTTGACCATAATCATTTTCCTTTCCTCTCGTAGGCGTCAGAATCTCGCGAACCGGCTATTGTTTCTGAAGTCGATCCAGCCCTGAACACTTTGATCAGTGACATGTGTGCCGGGATTATTTCTACCGGGGCTCCCTCGATTGCGGCTGAGGGATCTCACGGTGCTGAGGTCACGACTCGAGATGACGGGGGCTCCGATGAACATGTCCTCGAAACTGTTGAATTCCATCAGAGTGACGCTGATCCAGTCGTACCTCCTTCCATGGCGGCCTAGGCAGAAGACCCAGCCGGATTCGGCTTAAGGGTTACCGGTGAGGGGAATATGGCGGCTGTGAGCGAATCTCAGCCTCCATAACCCGTCCCTGGTAAGATAAGCCAAATTTTGACTAATGAGGAGGCCCATTCGCTCTATTATCACATCCTTCGGGTTACATTGATTGATGGTTGCTCTGGACATACAGGTCCTGCCCTTTCAGTGTCGATGACGGACTTTGTTAAGGTAGGCTCTGCTAGCGGGGATTTGGCAGAAGGGAGCGTGCCTCTCTTCTGACTTATCTTGATGAGCCTCCCGCCGGATCGAGTTCGGGAGGTCATATGGCGAGATAGCCTAGACAGGGAGCAATGGTCCCTGTATCTTCCTCTGCTCGTATGACTTTGGGGGTTGACCTCTCAGCTTTACCGAGTAGCCAGGTTGTTCGGGCCGCGAAGGAAGAATTGGCCGCTGTTCAAGCGTCCTTTTGCTCAGAATTTATTTTTCTTACAGCAGGGACGGCAAGTTCTGTTGCATCTTCTACGACACTGCCAGCCACACTTCCTTTGATACTGTCCTCTATGAAAGTTCTGGACGAGGTGTCGCAGGATGTGGTTGATAGTTTCTACCGCCATTTGAAGAGAGGAGTAGAAGCTGCTATGGAGAGGAGGACCCCTTTCGCTTTGGCCCAGCAATTTGCCCGGGGACAAATTGACATTCTTAAAACCCTTCCTGGCGGGGAAGGGATAGCTGCGCTTCTGGAGCCAAAACTATTGGAGGCTGATCAGCTTGGGCCCAATTTCAAGTGCTGTGATAAGGTGATTTGTCGGCAGCAATTGATCAGGAGCGGGGGTTCCTCACCACCGCCATGGAGAAGATAAGGCTGGCACGAGATACATCTAAGCCGGTTATAATAAAGGACCTTGGCGACCTGTCTCTCTTGTACGACCAGCTGAACCACCTGAGCGAGGTTTGCAGGGCTCGGGAAGCGGCCGCCTCCCAGGGAGTAATCGATACAAGGAAGCAGATTTTCGAACTTCAGAAGAAGCTGGCCTTCTTGGAGTCTGAGCTTAAAGCTTCTCGTACGGACAAAGAGCTGATTATTCAGGATGCCGACAGGATTTTCAGAGCTTCTGCCAACATGGAACGTGCTCTGAAGAAGTTTAAGGAGGGCTGGCGGGCTCACGCACCCCTGGAAGATGCGACACTGCTGACTCAGGAGGCTGAACGTCGGTCTAAACAGAGATTTGAGCGGTCGACTGCCTTGTTGAGGGATCGTCTCAGGGCACTATCGAACAATAGTCGGCTTTTTTTCTTCTTTTTGTTTTCGTTCTTTCCTTTTAAGTGGGACGTGGTCCCAGAATATGTAGTATTTTTGCCTTCCAAACAAAAGAGTATGCTTTATTTACCCTTCATTTGTTTTGCTTATTGTGCTTGTGGCATTGTGGTATTTCCCCACTGGGGACCGTTTGTGGACTTGCTACCCTTGGTATACCTTGGTTTTAGGTATGGATAACAAGTTTGATGAGGATACTTAGAACAATTCCACAGTAAGGTGGCCATGGAAGTTCCTGGTATCGGGAGAAAGAATGCCATAGAGCAGCTGGGCTCCCGGGGCATGATGAGGCGCATGTACTAGGAAACTTAGTACAACAATTGTGGTCTACGGAGGACATTTGTGCTCAACAGAGGACATTTGTGGGCCTATTATCCTTAGCATACCCTGGTTTTTTTTGGTACGAATAATAGGTCGAGAGGAGAACCAACATACTTACTTAGAGGTAATGAGGACGTGGTAACTTTGTGGTACACAGACGTGCAGAGGGCGAGAAGGTTGGGATCCGGGGCGGTCTGCAATAATCAAAGATGCGATGGGGAAATAACCGAGGGTACATGGGGAGACCGGGGGCCCCTGAGGGAATAATAGAAGGAACATGAGGGGACCGGAGGGCTCAGATGGGATGCCCGGAATGGGGGGCCAACGTTGGGGAAGGCTGGAGGAATGTGGAGGTTGAGGGCCTGGGTGGTTTGACAGGGAGGTGTGTTAGAATGGGCGTTCAGCACAGTGGATGGGGCGAGAGGAAGATCGGTGTAAGAGGAGGCGTAGACGTAGAGGATGGGTCGAGAGGATGGTTGGCATAGAGGGAGTACTGCACGTGGAGGTCGGGCATAGAGTGGGTGGGGCTACCAAACGGCTGGGCATAAATTCCATAGACAGTGCCTGGCGCTATATGATTATGGGGGAGCGGGCCCTAACAGATAGCTGTGCGTAAGACCCATAAACCGTACCTGGCGTAATAAGACCATTGGGGTAGGGCCCCACTACATGGCTGTACGTAAGACCCATTAACTGCACCTGGCGCGTAGAGATCAATAGGGAGCGGTCCCCACCATAAAAATTCGTGCGTGAGGGATTGCTACGTGCAGTCGGCAATAAATTAGGGTAGCCCACCACATTCAGTAGGTATACTGAACTGTTCACGTGGTGCCAGAGGAGAAGGGCACCCATGCCTGTACCGCATGTGGGCGGCTCTTCCGAGGAAAAGGTAGCTTCGTTCGAATTTCGAACCGAAGCGGGAACGGGCAAGTGGGCGATGGGAAGCTGGTGAGGAGGGTGGAAGCTGTAGGTGAACACAGGAGCTGGTTGACCCGCCAAAGCAGACGCTGGAGCAGCGTACGTGTACGCGGATGAAAGGGCGATGGAAACGCACGCTGGCGGATAGCTGCAATAAACAAAGATGGGGACTGTGAGGGGGAGGAGTTGAGAACTGGGGTGGGCAGCCTGAGGGGCTGATTCTGGGAGTGTGGAAAGTGGGCTGTGAGGAAGAAGAACTGTTGGGGGGTGGGAGGGAGGGGCTGGATGAGGGGGTTGAGTTGACTGATCAACTCCACGCAGTCGGCCGGCCAGGGATGGGCCATCGGCTGGTACTAACCACCAGGGGGGGAGGAAGGAAGGGAAGCCCTAGGGGCTTTCTGGGAGGGAAAGGAGGGGAGCTCAGGAAGAAGAAGCTTCAAAAAAAATATATTGTAATTATATATATTTTATATATTGTATATATATATATATATATATTGTATATATATAAACATATTGGTTGATAGGAATGAACAGCAGCTGGAAATCCCAACAGTGGGCCAAATCCCTAAACTCAGTTCACTAAACCAGGTAGCCCGACCCTTATTTTGGGAAGTAAACCGAACGATATATATATTATATATATGTTTATGACGAACCGGGAGAGGAGTTCGTAAAGAAACACCTAAACCCTAGCCATAAACCGCGCCACTCTCCTCTCCATACTGGCGACCCTGCCCCTGCCTCCGCGCGCCACCGTCAGCCACCACCGGGGCCAGGCACGGGAACTCGTTCATATAGGCAGTCAACCGAAAGCAGCAACAGCGAACAGAATAAGCAACTATACGACGACTTTCCTGCCACCTTGCTTGCCGTTTCCCGAACTGCTTGTACTGGTAAGTAGGCAACCCATACCACTTTAACTTCCTTCAGATAGGTTTAACTGTCATACGCTAGATTACCCAAGAAATCGAACCAAAGTTCGATAAAAATCTGCTCAAGAACAGAGCAAATAGGGCAGCCCCGACCCCATTTTGGAAGACCAAAATTGGTCGATCCATTGAGAAATCCAAGAAAGTAAAAGAAGACAATCCAAGACAAATTATAGGCCTTCACAAGCATTTTTACAGAATCCAAAGTCATCGACTACGTGTCGAGAAATCAAATCACAAAATTGAAAAAAACGGTTTTAAAAACAATAAAATCCTTCGATACGATGTACGTTCCGCAAATCCGGGCGACATGGTCGTGAACCGAAAGCATTGAAAGGTGCATATCGGCTTCGTGGATGTGGGCTATGACAAAATTTAAATTGGTTGCGTGTGCGCGACAAATTTGATACGTATCCGTCGAAATTCACCGCATCGGCCTCTTTGCAAATTTTCTTATTACTTTGTGCACGTTCGTCAGATCGAGAGAAAACTTACACCAACGGGACCGTATCATTTTTCTCGTCCTGTATGCAATGTTTGGTCCAATTCTAAGACAGTTGATCGGATCGCCGTTTTACGGGCCCTACGATCCGATTCAACGGGCAATTTTGTGCACGGCCTGCCAGAATCCAACTTTAGACATACGGTAGGATTCCTTTCACCAAAACGAATTCGTAGACATGTAGTTTAACGACTTTAGAGACCATTGGCTCTGGCATGCTTTTCGGTGCAAAGTGGGTCCAACTACGGACACCGTTTTGGCCCAAAATTACCGTTTTGCTCATGTGTCCAGAATTGGACTTAAGGACAGGCTATCCTAGCTAATTTGACTAATCTGGAAATGTTTTTAACATCTATTACTACTTCTGAGGCAGTTGTGAGACTTGGACTTTCTGACTTGTTGATTGACGATATATTGTTGGTTCTCCGTGCAACCCTCAGGCAAGTATACCTTACCGAACATATACAGTATTTATATTGTTTTCTTTTTATTGTACTTGTTTCATATGGTTACCTGTTTCCCATATTGTGATTAGTTTGTCATCGACTGTTTTACTTGTTTCTAGATTTACGTGCACGTATAGGATATTCGACATTGCTTATTTATTGGTCTTTTCGTGTTACCTTATCTTGTGATTGCGTTGTCAATTTCTATATCTTGTTCTTGACTTGACCATTCTTGACTGGGAGTATCTTGCAATGTACTACAGTTGAGATATACTATAGATTGGGAGTATCTTACATTGTACTACGACCTATAGCATATATTGATTGATTGATTGGACTTGTGACACTATAAATTGGGAGTGATCTTACATTGTACTATGATTTATAGGAGTCTTCTTGACCTTGTATCCTTTAGGAGAGGAGATCGTTACTAGAATTGGCTAATCTCGACTGAGAGTATCCTGCTTTGTACGTCAATTGAAACACTATAGATTGGGCGTATCTTGCATTGTACTACAAGCTATAGGAGTTCTGATTTATAGTTAGCCAAGTCTGGTATTACATTTCTACATGACTCGTCGTCCTTAGATGTTCTTCTTGTACCGTCCTTATCTTCCATACATGTTATTTACTGTTATAGTTGTAGGCATGTTTTATGTATCTTGCTAGTCCTCTGGGGACTTAATGATCTCTTCAGGTAGCTGATTGCACGAAGTTAGTTAGCTGAGCATGTGGTAGTTGACTTCAATCGCATGATTCAGGTATTTGTTAGTGTTATTGATTTATTATCTTTCTCGTGCTTATATGATATATCCTGCTTATCAGCTTAGCTTTATAGACTCATATTATTCTTGGAGTCTAATCGGACATATATGCTAGTGGGCTGCAGACCACGACCCATACTATTCATTTTCTTATATATTCTTGTGGCTTGAGATATACTGTAGATTACCATATTCGCCATGATACCATGATCTTGACAGCTTACATGTACTCGAGTCGGGCTGGAGTCCGCTCGATACGTAGTTGGCTTGTTCACGAGATCGCGCCCGAAAAGCGGGTGCGGGTCGTGACCTCGACCCTTAGGCATTCCTCGTCGATCGCCTGCACCAACAAAACATCGCCGAAGCGCCGCCATACCACCCCAGGACAACAGAGAACATAGCATATTCTATTTTATCCTGCAGCTAGGTATCCATGTACAACACCTCTTTCTTTGTCGTCGTGTGATCAGATCCTGAGCCAATATGTTCATCGTAAAGAAAATGTATACAGCTACAAGGCCTGTCAATAAGATCGACTTTAGAAACCCAAATTCTTCCTAAAAATTCATCGAAAGTTCGACGAAAAACTGAGTTCATGCACTCTAAATACAACATCTCCGAGGCTGTCTTGGAAGGCATTTTCTATACTAGATACTAGAATTTTTGAAAATCTAATTTGCAATAATTATAGACAACATATAGGAGATGAAAACCCTTCTTATAGATTTATTTTTTATCCAATATACAACAAGTTATTTTCTTCCAAAATTAAGAAGAAATGCTTTTAAAAACTATAGAATTTTAGAAAAATTTTCTTATACGGCCTGTGCCCCGACAAATCGGACGATATGGTCGTAATCCATAAGAATCGAAAGACGCATACAGATATTGTCAATATATAGGTTTTGACGGAACTCGATTTCGTTGTGCGTGTGCGACTAAATTGAGGCGTATCAGTCGAAATACCCCGTATCAGCCCCTTTGCAAACTAGCCCATAACTTTGTGTACGTTCATCATCTCGAGACGAAACTTATGCCAATAGGACCGTGTCATTTTTTTGGTCTTGTATGCGAAGTTTGGTCTGATTCTGAGAAGGCCGACGGAACACCATTTTATTGGGCCCATGATCCAATCTAACGGGCAAATTTGTGCATAGCCCACCAGAATCTAAATTTGGATATACAGTTGGGTTCGTATCATCAATTGAACTTGTAGACATATAGTTTGATGACTTTGGAGATCATAGGTACTGGCATGCTTTTCGTTGCAAAGCGGGTCCAACGGTGGACATTATTTTGACCCAAAATTATGATTTATCCCTGTGTCTAGAATTGGATGCTTGGGTAGGAATTTTTAGACATCTTAATAACAAAAATGTTTATGATGTTTATTTCAGCATCTGGAGACGTTTGCAGGATTGACTTTCCTTTGCTGTCGACTCTTACGATCTGAGTACTCGACTTTGCTATTACTGCTCACCACCCTCAGGTAAGATGCCTTGCCATTATACTTTGTCTTTTTTTCATTTTATTCCTACTATTATATTCAGTTTGTTATATTCAGTTTGTTCTTATGCTGGATATTTTATCGCGGTGCGTCCAAGTCATACTTGGTGCAAGCGACTGCCTTAGTCGTTTTACTATTTTATTTCTTCTTCTACAATGACTAAGTACTATTTGACCACCCACTAAATAAGGTATCGGTATCTCATATGGCCTGGACACATGTGTTATCAAGAGTTGTGAGTCATATGTAGGACACGGGCTCACGTAGTCGGCTGGCCACGATACGTAGAGAGTGCAACGGTTAGGAATAACTGCCAATAGATTTGAATGATTAGTATACTTGAAAGTTATTAAAGGTTCATATGAGTCATGGAGATAACATTACTAGGCATTCGCTGGGGAGAACAATTCCTTGATGTATAGGCCACTTTTGCCCTCCCTTATTTTACCCTGTAAGCTCAGCCGGAGACGCATGTTATTGATGCCCACTGACGTTCCCTTAGCGTTATGAACGTAACCCTATATTGATGCCCTCTAACATTCTCGGAGCATTACGGACGTAGGCCCCTGGTACCATATACGGGAACCAAGCCAATCATATTTATAGCCAGAAGGCCCTTGCGTCGAAGGTTGTTCTTAAACTGCATTCACAGTAGAACAGTTAGGCACCCTATTGCATGCATATTTCTTTTATTTACAGTTTATATGGCATATTGTTTTCTTGCATCTTGTTACGTCCCGCTGAGGACCTGGTGAATTCTCCAGGCTTAGACGATCAAGACCTTCCCCAGGAGTACGGTATAGCACTGGAGCCATCTTATGTCGTCGATGAGATCTCGCCATCAAAGATCTAGTTCTTAGCTATGCCTTGAGACTTTGTAGTGACATCCTTTTTATTATTTCTTTCATTTATTTTAGGAAGTCTGACTCCAGTATCTAAGACTATATTCATAGATGTTTGGTAGTGGATATGTCCCCACCCAGCTATATTTTGACTCGTTTATTTTATATTCTATGTGGACTACTGTGATCTCTTGTGTTCTATGGATGAGATATATATACTTTGATTTGGACTATGATTTATATTTTATACAGCTTATGTATACGTACGAGGATTCCATATATTGGAGTATTCTTCGTATGTATGCAGCTGGCATTTATACATACCTAGTCCTATGAATTTTAGGACTGGGGCGTTACAGTCGGTGCGGGAGCTGGCCCATCTATAGACTCACAACACTTTCGTCGACCACACCATAAGTGGCCTAAGAGCTTTCCTCAATCCGCAGAGAGTGGAACACAACTTGTACACCTATGATTGGACCATTATCCAAACATTTGTAGTCTAGTACAAGAACGGGCCTTCTTCGCTTGCTCGAACCTCTTCGTGAAATTGGGACTCTCTAGTTTAGTCTACATTCCCCCCCCCGGTACTGCTCATGAACGCACTTTTTCTTTTCGTTTCCCCATGCAATTGAATGCTTCAGGTTATTAATGGCATCACGGATCATATGGATGCAAGCATCCTATAGATCTCCTTATCACTTTATCTCGATGGTCCGGTCATAAATAACTTTTATAGAAATCCAAACTAAAGTAACAAACTAGATATTATGAAGATTAATTTAACAAAAGATAATAATAAAAGACATAATGGTAGTAAATCATACCTTCATCTGCTTTGCCATATGTATCTCTTCACATCTGTTACTTGGGAGAAGTTAATGTATGCTTTATGATAGTTCCCCGAATAAGCGTACCATGTGTCGGGTAGTAGTAGTAGGGTAA
>JANAVB010026184.1:0-25000 GCA_029216955.1 Iris pallida
TTGTTAATTTGCGATGCTCAGACTTTCTTCTGCCCGGGCGCTTGCTCCTAAGGCAATACTTCTGTGAGCATTACTATGCACCCACAGAAGTCATGCGCTAACACTGTGGTGTGCTATGCGCCCAAGTGCTGCCACGTTGTGCCTCTAAGTAGTGGCATATTATGTGCCCAGGCACTGTTAGTGTGTTATGCGCCCGCATGTCTTGTTTTGGGTACATATCCCTTTGGGCGCATAGCCCTTTAGGTGCATGGAAGCCTTCAGGACTTAGTTTTTCTGCAGTTTTCTAAGTCTGACTTTCTTTCTGCCTGTGGCTCTTGCAGCATCCATGCCGAAGGCTGAGACTGTGGTGAAGGAGGAGATGCTGCCTTCTTTCATAAAACAAGAGTCACCATTTGTCAAGGAGGAGGTGGTGCCAAAAAAGGAAGAAGAAGAGCCAGCGCCCGTCGGGGAGGGAATTACTCCCAAGAGTGAAGCTGCTATAAAGGAGGAGCACCAGCCTGAGAGTAGTAGGACTGGGGGCTCTGACCTTCCTGCTCCAGCTGAGGGCCTTGATCAAATGGATCTCATATGCAAAATGGTTGAAGGAATGGTATATGCCTCACCACAGCTAGGAACCGCGAGTTCCCATAAATTTTTGTATTTCTGTCTGTTTTTAGCTTTATGGTTTACTTCTTCTGGGCATCAGATGTAATTCTCTACTTCTTGCCTGGGCGAAGAGATGAAGAACTTTTTGTTTTGCTCATGAGATGTAGTCCTGTGAATGTAACTGATTTTGAATAAACAGAGTACATTTGCTCCATTCTTTGCTTGTAATATCTGTGGTGATTGTGTTGGAGAGCCAATCATTTGTGTAAAGGGTATCCCGCTAGGGGAGCTTCCACCCTCCTTTTTGTTTGCTTGAACCCATCGCCCTTCTGTACGCTGGCGGTGCGGATAATAGATTTGAAATGAAAACCCAACGACGGTAATATGGATGTGATAGGTTATATGGTCTTGACGCCATGTCTTTTATCCCGGATTGGGTATAGGTGTCGAGTCGGAAGACTATCGGTATCAGAGGTAGTATAGACGTGACATATGATAGTCATGAGTGGTTTTGTGAAATGTCGATGTAGAGGTAATTTGGACGTAACAAGGATATTTTTGGTGGGTATTCCGCTGGAGAATTTTTGTGTGGACCTATTATCTGTTTTATATTCGAATGATTCGAACATAGATAATAAGTTGAATGAAGCTGCTAGTAGAGGTAATATGGACGTAATAGCAGATGATGTTCTATATCTGACCAGAGGTAATATGGACGTGGAAAGATACATAGCATTAGGGGGAGTGGATAATTCAGGTAATAGGGACGTGATTATCCTTGATAATTGCTTTGCTCAGAGGTTATATGGACGTGGCAAAACATTTAATCATTCCACTGGGGAAATAATTATCAGAAAATAATTCAGAGGTAATGGGGACGTGACTTATTTTTGTCAAACCGAGTTTGGACAGAGTCAAAAATGGGAATGATCCTACTGGGAAATATTTAGAGGACCTATTATCCAGGGCGTATTCAAGACTCTTGAAATACGGATAATAGTTAGATAGTAAAATTTTTTGAATCATATAAACATCGTACTGTACATTTACATGACTGAACATATGTGAACATTATGTAAAAGAGGTTACACATAGAATTTCTTCAGGAACTTGCCATCGATAGGCATCATGAGGAAGTCACCATCAGGCTTGGTCAGCCGGTACGTACCGTTAAAATACACCGATTCTATGACGAAAGTACCTTCCCATTTAGGCTAGAATTTTCCTTTTGTTTTGTACGTCTTGACCATTGGTCTTCTCACTGCTAGGACCAGTTCACCGACTTTGAAGATTCTTTCCTTCATCTTTTTGTTGAAAGCTCTGGAAAAGGCGTGCTTGGTATAGCTCAATACGCTGCTGAGCTAATAAGCATTTTTCGTCTAGCGCTTCGAGCTCCTGGAGTCGCAGACGATAGCTTTCTTCAGTAGTCAGCTCGCTGGCTAAGGCTACTCGAAGAGAAAGAATCTGGATTTCTCGAAGAAGAACTGCTTCGCTCCCAGGAACTAGAGAGAATGGCGTACTGCTTGTTGGAGTCTAGATCGTTGTGCGATCGGCCCATAGACATTCACCGAGCTTCTCGTTCCAATCGTGCTTGTTTGAAGACATGAACTTCTTGAGAAGTTTTATAATGGTTTTGTTGAAGGCTTCTGCTAGCCCGTTAGCCGCTGGATTATAGGAAGTAGAGGCTACATTCTGGATTCAATTCTTATCGCAGAACCGATAGAACGTATGGCTTGCGAACTGTAGACCATTATCATGGATGATCCTGTGAGGTAGGCCGAAGCGGTAGATGACGTGATGTTTGATGAAACTGATCACGTTTGACGTCTTTACTTCAGTGAGAGGTATATCTTCTGCCAATTTGGAGAAGTAATCGGTTATAGCTAGGATGAACCGATGTCCTTCGGAAGATGGCGGGCTGATTGGTCCTATGACGTCCATGCCCCAGGCTTCAAATGGCTAAGATGCTGCCGTCGGGTGTAGAAACTCTGAAGGTTGATGAATGAAGTCGGCATGGAACTGGCAAGCTCTATACTTCTTTATATATTCAACATCATTTGCTATCATTGTGGACCAGTAATAACCCATTCGCTTGAGGCAATCTTATAATTTGGGGCCTGTTGATGTGCACCACAAACTCCATCATACGCCTCCCGGAGTGCGTGTTTGGCTTCTGAGTCGGACAAGCATCGTAACAGTAGCCCGTCGTAAGAGCGTCGGTACAACATCTTGGTAGCTGTCGTAGTAAAATCTGAAGGAACGCCATTGGATGAATACTGCTTCCTTCAGGTCCTCGGGGAGGATTCCATAGACAGCGTAGTCTATGAAGGGAAATCTCCAGTATTTAGCATCGACGTTTGTTTCTGCTGCGTAACTGTGATGGATATGCAAGGCATCTTTCACACAAAATAATTTTGACCAGACACTGTGATCGACTGCTGAGTATTGGTAGGAACGGTCAGAGCATCTGCTTCTATATTATGTAATCGAGGCACGTGCTTGATGAAGAATCCAGCAAAAGTAGACGCCAACTCGATTGTTGCTCTGTGGTAGGGGATGAGATCTTCGTGACGAACCTCATAATCCCCTCGGACTTGACTAACTATTAGCTTGGAATCACCGTACGCTTCTAGATAGTCAACCCCCAGTTGTTTTGCCAGTTGCAGGCTGATTAATAGGGTATATTTGGCCACATTATTGTTTCATGGTTCCACGAGAGAATATGCACGGTGTATAACCAGATGGTCAGGTGACACGAGCACGATACCTAATCCAGCCACGATGTTTTCTTTGGGCCCTGTTCTTGATGCACCGTCAAAGAACATTGCCAAATAGGGATTTCTTTAGTTGCATTGTTAGACTCCACCACTTCGTCAAAGATTTCGTCATAGAGTTTGGACGACTTCGACACCGAATGAGCTGCTAGGAAATCAGCTAACGCTTGGCCTTTTACTGTCTTCTGAGGGACAAAGATTATATCATATGGGGTCAACAACATTTCCCATGTAGCTAAACGGGAATTGAGAGAACCCGGTTTAGTCATGAGTATTCTGAGAGGGTTGACTTTAGATATGATATGGATAGTCTGCCCAGACACGTAGTGGCGGGTCTTTTGGATGGCAAATACTAATGCAAGGCATTCCTTCTCCACCGGTGTGTATCTGTGTTCGGCACCCACCATTGTGCGGCTGAGGTAGTAGATTGCCTGTTCATGGCCGCCTTCATTCTTCTAAGCTAAGAGGGCGCCAAGAGAATGGTTCATAGCACGGACATATAGTAAGAAGGGCCCTATTATTGGAGCTGCCAATACTGGAAGGCTTGTAAGATACGCCTTGATGTTGTCGAACGCACGTTGACATTGTTCAGTCCAGACAAAAGATACGCCTTTCTTCATGAGCTGGATGAACGGTTGACACCTTCCAGAGAGGTTTGAAATGAATCGTTTGATGTAGGCTAGCCTTTCTTGTAGTCCGCGTAGCTCTTTGAGGTTTCTTGGAGGATGCATGTCGAGAATAGCCTTCACTTTCTCCAGGTCCAGATGTATACCCTTTGAAGTGACAACAAAACTAAGGAACTTGCCGCTGGAGACTCCCAGAAAAGACTTGGTTGGATTCATCTTGAGTTGGTGTGCACGCATTAGTTCGAACACCGTTCTCAAGTCTTAGAGGTAATTTCTCTTGAGGCGACTCTTGACTGCGATATCGTCTATGTAGCACTCCACAGTTTTGTGCAAATGATCACGAAAAATTGTGTTCATGGCTCACTGGTATGTCGTCCCTGCATTCCTTAATCCGAAGGGCATCACCGTATAGCAGTATACCCCCAACGGTGTTCGAAAAGATGTGTGCTTCTCGTCGTCGGGGAACATCTTGATTTGGTTGTAGCCTGAGAACCCATCCATGAAGGACATTCGTTCGAAGCCGCAAGCATTGTCAATCATTACGTCAGTGATCGGTAGAGGGAACTCGTCTTTCGGACATACAGAGTTCAAATCACAGTAGTCGATACAGACTCGAACTCTACCATTCTTTTTCATGACTGGGACGATATTGGCAACCCAGTCTGGATGTTGTTCCTCGCGAATGAATCCACTGGCGATAAGCTTCTTAACTTCATTCTCGATGGCTTCCATGACGTCTGGTCGAAATCGTCGTTGTTGCTGTTTCACTGGTTTAGCTTTAGATGAAATATTCTGGCGGAGCATGGCGACTTTAGGGTCCAAGCCTGGCATGTCTTCATAGCTCCATGTGAAGACGTCGATGTATTCTCTTATAAGCTCTATAAGAGATTGGCGTTCATCGTCAGATAAGCTTTTGCTGATGAAGATTGGTTTGAAGGATGCTTCATCTCCTAGATTGACTTGGATGACTTCATCTTCGGTAGGTGGTTCACGTTGTTCGAAGCACAGCTCCCACCTGGTGTCCATCTTTTGAGCCCATTGTTCGAGTTCGATTGATTGGACATCGTCTGTAGTTTGGTCGACGAAAACCATGTTGACGGACAGAGTTGCTTTGAACATGTCGCCAATGCTGGAGTCTGAGTCCCAGAGGGAAGAATCAGAAGAATGAGAACAACGATCTGCTTCATCATCTGATCTTTCTGGAGTTGTTGGAGGATAAACATAGCCCAAACCAACACCGTTTCGTTGATAATAGTTCTCAGGTTTGTCGGAAGGAGCAAAGCGTCGTATTGGCAACCGTCGTCTTCGGCCATAATTTAGTCCTTTATTGCTTTTGAGGTCATATTCCATGTTTTGGATGATATTCTTGGCCAAAACTATACCGAAAAAGTTACATTTTCCCAGAGTCATAGTCAGCTTCTGTGTTGTGCTTGGGAGAAGTAGAGTCTGGAACGAACTTTCTCTCGCCAATTATACGACCGAAGATGATTAGTTCTTCATCCTTCTTTCTGACTGGAACGATGAAGTAGAGGATATCTTCTGGGTAAACTTTTTCCCGCAGGTGAGGCGTCGTGACCGGCATACAGAGGTGTGGTCCTATGTCGTTCTCTAGAGCGTATATCGTATCTATGTAGTAGTTTACATTTTGATAGACATCGGAGTAATTCAAAGATAAACCTTTACTAATGAAATACGCAAGTTCTTCTTCAGGGATAACATCATCCGCTGAAGGTAGATTATTCTGAGTATTGATATACTCATTGAGAGGACCATCATCTGGAAGAGGAGCCACAGTCTTGGCCTAGTTCACCACTTAGGGTAATTTTTCAGGATTGGGAGGACGGGCATCAGTACGTTCCTCCCTGGGTGTTTTGCTGAGAGTGATGGTCAATGGTTTGACCTTGTCGGGTTTCTTCTTTTTCACCCAGATTGTGAGAGGCTTCGGAGTACTTTTTGGAGTAGTACGTCCTTTGACTCGGATAATCAGGAGACCATCGTTGGGGAATGGAGTTGCTTCAGCTTCATTGTCAGCTTTATTGCCATCATCCTTGGAGGGTTGAGATTGGTAAATTACCGAATCTCCATAGTAAGCTTTGATGCCCTTAAAAGGATCGACATCAGCAAACTCTGTCTTCACGATACCATCGCTGTTGACGTACTTGAAGTACTAGTAAAGTGTAGAAGGGACGATCATGTTCTCATGTATCCATGGATGTCCCAATAAGACATTGTAGGATACATTGGCATCGATCACATAGCAGGAAACCTCCGTTCAGAGATCACCGATCTGGCATTTGAGACGGATCTTGCCCAACGGATGGCTTCGACCAGCATTGAAAGCCATAATAGTTATGTTGGTTGCGGATAGCTTGTGCAGAGGGATTTCCAGAATTTGGAGCAAACTTCTAGGAATGATGCTGATGGAGGATCCTGGATCGATGTGCATGCGGTCCACCTTGATCGCCCCAATATACCCTATATAGTACAGGGGTCTATCAGGACGATTATTTTTGAGTAGCATGTCCTCCTGTGAGAAGGTGATGTTGGGCACCACTTCCATAGCACTGTGGCAGTGGGGGCAGGAGACAGGATCTTCAGCGAGGGCTTTGACTTCAGCGAGGTAAGAGTCAGCATGTAGCAATACCTTACTTAAGGCCTTCCGTGTTTTTTGGAGAGTCGTAATAGATCGAACAGAGACAACCTTGCAGGTGTATTGGCTAGCTGAGCCAGTATGTCAAAGTTGTAGGGTCGATCCTGCCTTTGGAAGCTGGCGCTTTTAGAGATTTGTTAAACCGCGTCTCCTTCTGCTTGGATTTGTCCGTGGTTTGAGGCTTGGACGAGCCGGCTTCTGAACTTGTGGGGGCCGCAGGAGCTTGAGAAGGTAGTGCCTCTCTTGTGCGGGATCGTACGTCCGAAGATAAGTCTTCCCTGATAGCATCTCGCCAGATAGAATTTCGTAGATGGGGGAGGATACCATATAACATGGCTTGAATTTCTTGCCTCTTCTTGCTTTGGGAAGTGCTATCCCCTGCGTCACTTCTTGGACAAGGCCCGGGTGGACCCACATGATCTCACCATGTTCAGTTGTGAGTGGGACCAGCAAGCTGGTGGTAGGTTGACGACTTCCATCATCGCCTTAGGGATAGGGACCACGTCGTCTGGGACCTCTGTAGGAGGAAAGTCGCCAAACTGAAGAGAGATCATGTTAGCAGATACGTCCTTGTCTTCACCTTCGAGGTTGATCACTTGGCTGTCGATAAGCTGTTGTATCTTCTTCTTCAGGATGATGCAGTCCTTGGTGGAGTGATGCACGTACTGATGATAGAGACAGTACTTGGGATCATTGAGCTGGCTTGCCTCTGCAGACGTCATGGTGGAGGCAATGTCAGTTTATTACCCTTCGTCAATGTGTGGAAGACGGTAATGACATCGTCTTCGTCGAAGGAGAAGGTCTCCTTAGGTTTGTCGGAGGCGCCCTGAGAATTGGAAGCTCCTTTGGATGTATCGACTTTCAGGACTTCTTTCCCTTTACCCCTACGAACAGGGATAGTTTGAGGATACTTGCTCTTGTCTTCAGATTTGGGTGTCTTCAACCCCAGTAGTTCCAAGTTGGGAACGTCATTTTCAGCAGCATCAGCGGCCCCAATAAAACCGGGCAATGTATCATACTTATGTATACCTAGACAAAACTTTATTGTAGGAAGAAAGTTATGTTGACAAGTATCCATAAGTTCTGAATCTGGTATGCCGAAGGGCATCTTCAGCGCGAACCGCCTGAAGCATTCTATAAAGGCGATGACAGACTCAGTCCTTTACTTGGTCTCGATGAGAGTGGACATACTAACATTCATGCCAATCTCGTAAAACCTGTTGAGGAACAGCCTCTCAAAGTACTTGAATGAATTGATACACCCGTCAGACAGACTGCAGAACCATTCGAAGGCTACCCCCTGCAAGGTGCTAATAAACAGCTTCAACAGGAATGGATCGTCTCGGGGCAAGTGCAGAGTACGTATTAAAGTACGTCATGTGCTGACGAGGAGAAGTCAAACCGTCGAATGAGTTCAGCGTCAGCGGCTTGTAGTTAGGAGGGCAAGTAGCGTTCTCCCACTCAGAGGGATACGGTTAAGATATCCCCATCTTCTGCAGCTCGTCTTTATGTGAGATGGTGTCGAGGCGAGCGACCAGGGAATCAATTACATCCTGTTGAATGAGCAGGTATTGGGAAACGGCTGCTGAACGGTTGTCAGGTGTTGTTGGTGAAGGATCACCCCCATCATTTGCAAGATTTGGAGGAGGCACAATGGAATGATACTCCTTTTGTAAGGAAGAAGGGTTATTGCTGTGAGCCGAACTAGTGTGGGCTGAGATGTTTTGTTGAGGTGGAGGAACAGCCCTAGCAGCTTGAACCGCTATGATACTGGTAAGCATATCAGTGATCTTGGCGAATGCTGTTTCGAGACCCTCTAGCCGTTTACTAGTCTGATTACTGGCTTCTTCAGGTCTTTCTCCGTCCATCATGTATGTAGATATCATGCGAGGATGAACAGAGGAAGCAGTACAACTGGTGCTGATACTGTCTGTCTTCGAGTGGCTAAGTCCTTCATCTTCAGGTAGAGGAGGTAGAGAGTCGCCATCGGATTCGGAGGGATCATCATCCTCTAGAAGGCTACTCCCATTGTGGGGGTCATCTGCTTCAGATTCTGAGGGAATGCTACCCCCGGCTTCGTCGTTCATACAGAATCTTGTCTTTGATCGAGTGTCCATATAGACTCCTTCAGATGTGACAGCCTGTTGGCCATCTGTTGGTAGACTTCGTCTTCTCCTTCTCGTGGAACTGAGAGAGAAGGTTGGGTCGGTGGTCCACTGTCTTTGATTGGGGCTTCCGTAAGGGGGACCCCATGAAGCCATGTTGGATGAAACACTTAGTGGATTCTCGTCGTCAGAGAAGTGCAGCCGTCGAAACATGGACTTTCTTTGAGGCACTCTTGTCACCTTGGAGCAACAACAGTTGATAACAATATTGGTGCACGGAAGTGCATTATGAATTGTTATGTTCTCCCTCGCTTTACGCTTATGATTTATCTTATCGCGCAAGTCAACGGAAGGGAGTTTTGTCTTACAACCCATGTTGCATGCATCGCCAAGCTTTGCATGCGGGTTCGTAAGGAAAGTAGGCGCATCCAGACTTAGTTCATGTGCAGGGCAACCCCCACACCTATGTTTTGTGATGTCCTTGAAGACAGCCCCGTGCTATATGCTTTGGGGCCTGTCTTTTTGTTGTAGGCGCATAGGCCTTGGAGACTGGGTTGGGCGCATGCTTCTTGACAACATGTTTGAGTCGCCTTGATGTGGGCGCATAGTATTGATCCAGAGAGCCTGGGCACATAGCCTTGGGCGCATGACTCTGAATGCCCAACCTGCTGAAGACAGAAGTGTTCTGGTTGGGGCTATGCACCCAAACACTCCCTTGGGCGCATGCTTGGTGGAGCAGCGTGTTTTCTTCCAATTCCGCCTCCTTCGTTCGTGAGCCTCGCCGGGTCTGGCCAGAGTGTCACACACCCTGACTCTTGGCATCATAGTGTTTTCCGCTGCCAAGTCTCGAGTGTTGAACACTCTGTTGTTGGTTGTGGAAGGAAGAAGTCACTGGGCTAGTAGAGCCCGGAACGGTGTTAGCCTTCTCCATTTGGGGGACCTCTGTGGCAGAGTCCTGCGCCCAGGTGACAAAGTCCTCCAGCTGCATATCCGCTATGACACTAGCAGGATATGCGCAGCGAGCCTTCGGAAGCCAAGTCTTGCGAGACTTGTTTGGCTTTGCTGATTTTGAGGGAGTAGAGCCGTCCCTCGAGAGCATCCCTTCGAACGCCTGCTGATCGAACTTTACGATCAGCATCTTCTGAGTACTCCCCATTTTGTCGGTATCAGATTGCTTTACCACATTCTCGTCAGAGGAAAAGGTAGTCCCCAGCAGAGTCGCCATTTTGTGGATACACACAAAAAAGAAGAAGAAAACACTGTCTTTATTTTATAGGCACAAGGCACCACAAATCGAGTATTCCTGAGAGGTCCTGTGCTGAGGAACCCCAAGTACAAAAAAATATTCTGGGGAATGGGACGATGGAGATCGAGCGGCAGTTGCTCCTTTACTCCGTTGACACTCCGATTACAAAAGTGAGAGAAAACCTAAGAAAATTGCTAACTCTCGGCTCACTGGCAAGAAGTACAGCAATTTGGCTCTTGAAAATGCTCTTCGTTCTGTGTGTTTGAAGAGGGATGAGGCCCCCCTTTTATAGTCGTTCTTGAGCTGGAATGGTGTTATACGCCCACATGAGGAAACACGCTGGTTTTTATGTGGGCGCATAGTCCTGCTTTGGGCGCATAGGACGTAGGCGCATATAGGATACGAGATCGTGGGTTGGTCGTGGTGTTTGGCGTGGCCGCATGCTTCGGTGCAGGACTGCTCGTGAAGACTGACGAGGCCGTGCGCTTCGGTGCACATTTTGATCATGGCTTTGACTTAGTCAGGCTTGGGCGCATAGCCATGTCTCAGGCTGCGCCCTCCTTTCGGGGGAGTTGGTCTTGGGCGCATGGAACTTCACTGGCTGGGCGCATGAAGTTGTACTGACTGGGCACATGAAGCTTCGCTGGCTAGGCGCATGGAGCTCCACTGACTGGGCGCATGGGGCTTCACTGACTTGGGCGCATGGAGCTATACTGACTTAGGCGCATGGGGTGTCACGACCCGCACCCTGATGAGGGGCACGAGCACGTGGTTACGTCCAGCCTACGCCGCAGAATCGGCGGTAGAACGCTGTATATAAGGTCTGTAAATACTATGACTAAACAGTATAAAGGTACCTGTACAGTATATACACTCCGAATGGAGGTGACATAGCAATACAACTCAACCACTAGATAAAACTAAGGTAGATAGCACGGAAAGAAAATATGATAGATAAAAATAGAAATTAGTTCAAGATCCCACACAAGACCAAGATATACACAACATCACCGAGAGTCACAGAATATACTATAAAATACTATAGTTTGATAGTACTAGCTGGATCGCAGTCCAGGCAAACCTAACTAAGCTACACTACTGGGTGTGCAAAGTCTAGTGGCTCTACTATCAAGCCACGGTCCTGGTCTACTCTATCTAACTCGACCCCATAATAGGTCGGGCAATCTGCCTCAGAGTCATCTGTAATATATCAACGGTATCCTGCTAGGAAAATGAGCAAGTACAAACACTAACAACAGTTCCATATGAATTGACAAATTCTATAAGAGACAGTATAATGAAATACAAAACAAAGATATAGGATGACTTGGGAACTATTCGAAAGCCGAGTTACAACCCTTAAACCAAATAAGGACCGGGGTTGTAACCCTTCTCCCGAACATAACTTAGTCTCCAATCAAGGTATAACATAAAGGCATGTCGAACATGTGAGTAAATGAATATCATAGCATGGTGAAAAAAGTACTGAAAGTAGAACTGAGCAGGATATAAGATACGATAAATAAATATAAAATGTGACTTGAATTATTAGAGCGATATGTGATCGGCTTTAGGTAAGTGACAAGATAGGTTATCCACTTGGCCCGACAATCACAAGAAAGTCTCTAGAAAGGGTCATGCCGGCCAACCTGGATAACAAGCATATAGAGGAATCTGCTGCACCCTACGTGAGGTGAGAGTGGCACAAGCAAAATAGTGACATGAGGCTTTGATCACATAACCCCTAATAATTCCCCCATCCCCGAATAGTATCACGGATCCGGACATGGCACGTCATGATAGGGGATTCAAAAGCAGGGAGTTGGCCCACTCCCAAATCGATGTCTATATAAGTACATAAATACGGAATATCACATACCAATATACCAAGAAAGTCCAGGAATAACATCTCATGATGGATCCGACGTATACTAGTCCGTGAACCATCATGTCGGGAATCAAGTAAGACACTACAAGTGAATCGGATATAGTAGATATCAAGACAATAAAAACTATCAGTGAATGTACTCGCCTGGTATCCTGAGTAACTAAAGAGAATCTACTGTCCGAGGAGTGTGTAGTCTCCTATAGAACAACACAAATCACTATAAGTCTAAAATAATAACAGACAGATACAATGCATCTACATGATGTTTGGGGTCAAATTAGGCTAAAGTCAACCCTTGGTCAACTTAGTCAACTTATTCTAGTCAAACTAGGTCAAGCCTAACCCAAACAAGTCTCACTAAGCCTAACCAGCCTATTCTAGCATACACACACAATATCTAGGCTGTACAAGCCAACAACACAATCACTAGGCATCCATGCCATACACATAGGCAATGAGCCATAGGCTAATCACCTATAGTCCATACCACACATTTCACACATAGGTACATTTCACATATCTTATACACTAACTATTTATCTAATTTAATAAAGTTAACACACTTTCATACATATATGGCTACATAATATATTACATATAGATATGTATATACATATATATATATATATATATATATATATATATATATATATATATATATATAATTATATATATATGTGATAGGGAGAGGCACATGTGGACATGTGTTTATGGGTGATACCACAATGTGTGGGTGTGACTTATGCCCTAGGCTAGTGTTTAGATTAGTGTGATACTACAAGAGTGTGTGGTAATGTGTCAATATGGCATGTGAGTGAGCATGTGAGGGTGTGTATTTCATATAGGAATTAGTGGGGGTGTGTGTGTGTCCGGTTTACCACATGACAGTGGGTGCAATGTGTCAATGGTAGTCTAATAGTGAGTGAGTGTCACATGTGTGTGTGTGAGGGCATGACAGTTTAGTGATAGGTTAGTGAACTGAAATTAAATACAAGTGTGTCAAGGGTGGTTCGTGTCTAGTGGATTAAGGTGTGTGTAGAGCATGTGTGCAATGATCTTGAGTGTGTGTCCATGTGTATGTGGATAGTTAACAGGAATCGTAATGACAGTTCAAACATTAACTAACAATTAAACACCAAATCGAAATCCCCATCTCAATCCCCAAATCCAATTCATTCTTGACAGCAACTAACCCACATTTAATATGAATCTAACAGTGAACTAACACATTGTATATGAATTAACATAGCAATGCAACACCAAAACAGTCTAAAAAGGGAATGAAAAGTTCAGGATTTGAAGACTGTACTATGTATCAGTTGATAGTGCAATTAGCATCAGTTCAACATCCCAAAACCAAATTTGAAATATAAAAAAACTAGGACCAGTCAATAACCCACATTATAATAGTCTAATATACATGTGTAAGATTCAAACATGGCAAATTAAATAGGAAAAATCAGTTTAAATTATAATTAAACTTCTCAAAAAACACAAACTGAAATGCGTATCAGTCCAAATGGGAAATGATAATTCAAAGTAAAAAATCATGTTAATAATCCCAAGTAAAGGTTGGTAATCCTTGTGTCAAGTGTACACGTGTCATGGAACCCATTTGTGTCCCACTAAGTGGACACAAGCATGTCCAAGACACTCAAAAACCATACGAGTGCACTGTGCACTGACTGCGTCGTCGAGCGTGTCGAGCCCTCGTGCTCTCGACACAAAGTGACACGTGTCTCGTGCTTGTGCACAGAGGTTTGCCAAGGGTAGGGATACCCCTTGGACACCCTGCACCGTGTCCTAGACGCATGTCCAGGCGTGTCCGCAGCGTGTCAGGACCGAAAACTCGCGCACACTGCAGGCCGCACGGCCAGTGGGGGAGGATTGTTCCTCGCACACGCCACCAATTGATCCCATCTTTTGGGAGGGTGATGTCACTCGATGCCCCAACACCCTCGCCATAATTGGCGTGTCCACGTGTCCTGTGTCGGAGATATGGACCCCGTGATGCAGGACACAGTGTTTAGTGCACGACAGCGTGTTCGTGTCCCCGTGTGGACACGACACGAAGCTAAAATCAGGGAGAAATGACAGAAATCAATAAGCAAACCCTAGATCTAGGATCCTATTCAAAAACATTAGCAAAACAGCTAATTCGAAATGGTTTGGGCATTTCAACAAACACCTAGTATATAGGTTTGATACGTGTTCGATACGGACACGAATTGTGCCCAAATTTTAGGAACATCTAGGGGACTCCTAGACCTAGCCTACATGCAAAGAAATTAGGAAAAATAATGGGTTTGAGTGGTTTACCTATTGAGGGTCAATACTCCAAGAAAGCCCCAAATAGAAGGATTCCAAATAGCAACTCCCAAGCTCTAAATGACACAAAAACTGAATGAACCTCTAGAAACAGTAAACACACAAAAATTAGATCCTAATGCAAAAGACTAGGATTAAAAAGGAGTTAAAATGAATTTATTAGGATTTTAGGAGAATGGGAATTTACCTTTCTTTCAAATCTAGGTCAAGAACAAAAGAGGCAAGAACACATTAAGAGAATACTTATAGGCAAGGAAAACCCTAATTGTGGCTGCCATGGTTGGATTTGATTGGGTTTTGGGCTTAAGTCATGGGCCTATGGTTTAATTGTAAGTCATAAAATTGGTAAATCACAAGTCATTGAGTCAAGTCATAAGTCATGAACCATTTCACTTAAACTTAACCTTCCCACTTTAAAACTAATTTTAATGACTAAAAGTAGGTTAACCTAGGTTAGACTAGGGTCACCATAGCTAGGGTTAGGTTCTAGGCTAGTCTACTAGTCTCAATGAGTCAAAGTCAAACTAGAATTCACCAAGTCAACAAATTAATAAAAAATCAAAAATTTACCAAAAGACCAAAATACCCTCAAACTAGAAATGCGGTAGTGACAAATCTACCCCTTAAAATAATTTCGTCCTCGAAATTAATAGGCGAAACTAAACTGATGAGAAGGATAGATAATCATACCTCATGGTCCAAAAAGATAAGGGTATCGCTCGCGCATCTCATCCTCCCAGGTAGACTCTCCTGGATAATGATGCCTCCATGCGATGCGAACCAAGATATCACCTGGTTTCTCAGCACCTTCTCTCGGCGATCCAGAATCTCCATAGGCTGCTCTGGATAACTGAGAGTAGGACGCACCTCAATCTCTGAATGATCAAGTACATGGCTAGGGTCAGCACGTACCATCTCAACTGTGATACGTGGAATACGTTATCGACACCCACTAGTGCAGGTGGCAAGTCTAGCCTATAAGCCACATCACTAACTCTTCCGCTGATCACAAAAGGTCCGTTGAAGCGCGGCTAAGCTTCCCACCTCCACCAAAACGTATGGTACCACGAGTCAGAGATCTCACAAAAAACCACCTTTCTGACCTAAACACAACAAGGTCTCTAATTACTAAATAATCAAACATGATCAACAACACAACAACAACCTGCTTCTAACCCTATCTCCAGTCAATAAGTCAAACATGGTCAATGGTCAACTACTGGTCAACAACTAGTCAATTTGTCAGTATCCAAGCATTTGGTCAACAACAGGTCAACTAAGTCAACTTGGACTATTGGGTCAATGGCTAATCTAGGGTTTAGACTAAAATAGATTATAGTGCTAAAAAATATCAAGACCAACTAAATCCTAAGTTTAAAACATACACATGTACACTCTACATTAAACTAGACTCATAACTTCTAACCCTTAACCATAACACATACTCTATAATACCTCACATAACCCCATATATCTTATCTTATTACCCATATATTAATGTAACCCATAGAACCCACACTATTCTAAGTGTATATCTATGCATACATATAGACTAACCACTTCACATGCCTAATCTATATAATATATGCAGAACCCCTTAACCCATATCACTTATCACATATATCCCGATAATATATACACAATGCATAGCATTAGCCTAACATGGAGGTTTACTAGCACAAGCAGCAATTTAATCAAAACAAAAGGGGCAGGACATGCAATGCAGGTATGAAAGGTGGTGAAGGTCAGAACTTATAATGAAATGAAGTCTGACACTACATATAGGTTGGGGGGAAAAAGTTGAACCTAAGAAACTATGGTGTGTTGCTATAGGGGCAGGACCCTACATTGGCTGAGCAAATCATGAAAAGGGGTTGAATTATGAAGGATGATGAGATGTGGTCAGGACATGGTCTCATGTTCAGATACTTGATGAGTATAGTGAAACTAATGAGGGTATCTGGTAAACAGAACATACAATGGTTAATACGATATACTGTAGGATATGCAAGTGGTGAAGAAGTACATGAATGAATGAGTGCATGTAAATCAAGGATATGCAAGGAATGTTATGTGAAGTGCTGTAACGCCCCAGTCCCAAACACTTGAGACTAGATACGTATCATGCCAGCTGTATACATACGAGTAAATATACGACTCGTATATACATAAGCTGTAAATGTAGAAAGCCAAGACACTAAATCTCATCCACAAAGATAAATAATAATATGAAACAACTTTGAATTTGTCATGTACACAATAGTTGGGCGGAGACAAAGTCCACTACCAACCAAATTTAAATATAGAAAAATATCCAAGGAAAGAATTTAGCAAGCGAAAGAAAGTGACAAGTCTAAGAGCAATCATCACTGAGAAAGGAATGGCCTTAGCTAAAGCACCTGCAAGAAACCACGAATGCACACACCTGGAGAGATCACCAGGTCCTCAGAGGGACGTAACAAGACACATAATATCATGCCATAAACTGAATAAATAAGCTCAACAAAAGTATGCATGATTAAAGGTTCCTACCCATTCTAGGTGATATGTACTTTGAGGACAACGTTCTACGCAGGGGCTGTAACGGATTCACGCAAGCAAGTAATAGAGAGTGGCCAGCAAGTAGCGCTCATCCGAGATGCTATCGACCTGGGCAGAAGGTAGTGCTCATGAGAGTCACCCTCGGCCCAGAATGTGTGTAAAAATAAAATGTAGCCCCTACGCTAATAACTGTCCCCTCCCCCAATGATACTATACATGTGTCGACTCCACGACACTGTTTAATCCTTAATAACTGCCAAGTCTTCTACACAAATCTATTAGCAGTTATATCCTAACGCACGACCTGTACGTGCCAATGATCAGTCAGCACGCAAGTCGCATCTATATGTGACTCACAACTTACACACAATCCGTGGCACATCGTGACAGTTTATGAGATGCACTAAACCTACGGTGGTCCCTTAACTCTAAGCCAAATGCATAAGTATAATAATTTGCATCTATATATATTTTGAAAGAACAACAGAAGAAAAAAAGCATACATGATATTGAGCAAGAAATTAAACAGTAAAGGCAAGGTGTCTTGCCTAAGGTTATGTCCAAAAGGGAATAATCCAGTAGCTCGAACCGGCAAAATAAACAAGACAAGAAAAGCCAACTCCCACAGAGACTCCGGATGCTGCAACAAACATCACGAACGAGTTTGGAATATAAGATATGCCTAGGAAACGCCTGTTCAAAAGTTAAATTCTGGAAAAGGGGCAAAATCGTAATTTCGGATCAAAATGATGTCCGCCGTTGGATCCGCTTTGCACCGAAATGCGTGCCAGAATCTACGGTCTCTAAAGTCGTCAAACTACATGTCTACAATTTTTTTTGACGAGACAAACCCAACGGTATGTCCAATTTTGGATTCCGGTGGACTTTGCACAAAATTGCCCGTTGAGTGGGATTGTGGGCCCGCCAAAATAGCGTCCCGATCAACGGTCTCAGAATCGAACCAAACTTGGCTCACAGGACCAGAAAAATATTTTGAGACCAATGGCGCAAGTTTCATCGCGATATGATGAGCGTGCACAAAGTTGTGAATTAATTTGCAAAGGGTCGATACGGGGTATCTCGACGGATACGCGCTGATTTCGTCGCGCACATGCAACGAAATTGGGTTCCGTCATTTCCCACATGTCGACAACATCCATACGCGCCTTTTGATGCATATAGTGCACGACCATGTCACCCGGTTTGTCTGGACGCACGCCGTATCGGTGTTTTTTCTACTTTTTGAAACAGAATTTAAAATTTTACGGAAAACTTTAACAACTTGTAACTTTCTACATACTAGATAAAAATGAATCCAAAAGGTGCGTTACAATCTCGGTTATGTTGTCTTTGACTGTCTTCAATTAGTTTTTATGAAAGTTTGATGGACAGCGAGAAAAGTGGCCGACAAGTAGATGTTTAGAATTGGTTTTTAACAGTCCAGAAAATCTGAATCTTTTGCTAATTCGGTTCGATTTTTCGAACAAGTTAGATGGTTTTTTAAAATCCATCTGAATGATATCGAAGAGGGTTAAGTCTACTTTCCAGAATCATTTTACGGATCGGAAATCGGAGTTACGAGCGAAAAGTTAATCGTAGGGAAGTAGGGTACCTTGAGTGAGAAAACTGCTCCGTGGGTGACGAAAGGCTGACTTTCGATGCTCCGTTCGTCGCGTACAAAGCTCCATCGCTGGTGAAACGAATTCGTAGGCGAAGAGGGTATGATCAGGCTCAACTTTCGTTTTGGAAGTTTAGGGTTTAGAGGTCTGTAGAAAAAGTTATATATATAACATGTTGTAGTCAAAACCTAATATAAATAAGTTTAATAGTATGTAATCCCACCCCACGGGTTGGTTGCTGCGTGAGCATAAATTGGGTTGGGGGGCCCGCCCACCTAAAGTGGGCGGCTGTAAACAATTTTTTTTTTCCTTTTCTTTTTTTTCTTTTCTTTTCCTTTTCCTTTTCCTTTTCTTTTTCTTTTCTTAATCTTTTAAATATTTATAACCATATATGTATATATCTAGAAATATACCAAAAATCTATTTAAAATCCAAATAACAATTTAAATATTATCTAACCAATTATTGAATATAAATTTAAACATATCTACAGAAATTCAATTCTCAATAAATACACTCAAAGTAATAATAATATTTGAATAGGAAAGCATATATATTAAACCTCCACAAAATAATTTTAATAATAATAAATTAATAAAAAATTGCTCCAATGGGTGAACTTTACCGTTCACCCATGTATGGGTCCAAAAATTTGTACCATCTTGTAAAATATTATTTATTAATAAAACATAAATTTTGTACCAAAAGTCAATAAATATTCAACAAGTCTCAAAATTATTTACAAATATTTGTACACACATGAAATGTTCCTACATGGCCATCTTAGTCACCCCACATGCTCACATGGCTGAACTTTTGTTCGGGCCCTGTTCGGGCTGAATTGGCCATACGGGTCATAAAAAAATAAATAAAATCATAAATTGTATAAACTCATTTTTAAATCTAATAAAATAATAAAAATTAATTACAAAAAAATAGGGGTTTTACAAGTGCAAGACCTGTGCGAAGGTGCAGTGTGTCGAGGATATGAATGTGAACATGAGTGAATGAGTGTCAGAACATAAGTGCAGTACCTATTTGTGTGGACAGTTCAGTTATATAGGAATAAGGTAGTGCAGTAGTTCATCTATATGCAGGACATGATCAAATTTGTAGGTTATATGCCTAAGTAGCAGGGAATGAAGTGTCAATTGCAAGAGAGTGAAGTGTGAATTGTGTATCTGAGTCCACTGTGTCAGAAAAGTCGTATGATAATGATGAAGCACAAGATGGCGTGTTCGAGTAGGACACGAAGGTCATGGGTGTAGGGTGTCATGTATAGGTCATGATGTGAAGTTGGTTTTGAGAAAACAACTAATCTTGTGCTCCTAATTTAAAAGTCATGGCAATGTGCATATGATAATCATATTAAAGTGGGAATGGTCAATGGCCTAAATTAGACCGAAAGCTGTGATAAAAAGTAGCACAAGGGAACAAGTTTGAGAGGAACATAATATACGAGGTGAAGATAATCTCGTCTACTACAAACTCATGAAGGAAGTTTCCAAAGGTTTACATCTCTGACGTTCCAGAAATCAAAGTCACAGAAAGAATATTCGTCTACCTAAAATACTCTCTCTAGTGTTCCCTTTTAGTCATTCTAGTCATACTACCGCACAAAGCAATCACAAGGTATCATAACATACAAGCAATGTGGGTCAATTATCTCAAAGACATGCTAAGGTCTAGGCTAAAATCTGGGTACTTCTGAGGCTCTAGGTGGAACTGGATACTGCTCCCTAAAGTCTTAGCCTGAACTCTCTGTGCCTCCAACACATCCCGGAGAGTCCGTATATCTGAGATCCATCAGGAAACAACCCTCCCGAGAATATGGTATGGGGTACCACTATAGGAGGCAGAGGAAAACCCTCATTCTCAGGTGAAGCTACAGCTACACTCAAGGACAAGCTCTGGTCATGGGTGCCTTACTGGAAAGGACAAGGAAAATAATAACAATCATTAAGGCTGCAGAGCAGACTAACATCCTCTATGAAACTGGTAGGTATTATAAATAACATGAGAATCATCTACAATGGGTTATTATTCTAATATCAATGCTAACTATCATATCTAGAGTACAGACACTCTACAAGTTATCATATCATTACACTATGAAAGAACTACATGTGAATAAGCTCTACCAACTAAAATATCCCTACTCTTAAGTTATTTGACGATGGAGTACAATTTATAACAACAGAAGCGTACGATAGAGATGATATATTTAAAAACCTTCTCAAGAAGCAATCTGATAATCATATGCGTCTGTCCAAAATCATATTACTCAGAGTCCTCGCCATGCCAGTAAGCAAGGCTGCGATAAACGATAGATTCCATAACTGGGGTATGCACCTCTATAATCATGTCGTCTGGAAATTTCGCTATGACAACTAGTATAGCTGCGAGAAATTTCAAATCTCATAACCAAGATACGTGCATCCGAAGTCAGGTCTCTATGTTTCCGCCACGCCAGCTAATATGGCTGCGATAAACTACAGGTTCCGTAATCAAGTAGACATTTTACCATACCTGTTATTCTCGTCAACATATGTTATCAGAAAATCTCAAGCCATAAAATTCATCTCGATAGAAAAATCAAAGTCAACAATGATCCATAAAAATCAAATTCAAAAATCAAGGAGTGAGAGCGAACAAAACAAGGAAAAAGATTTCATATTGAAGTTTAATAAGATTCTCAAGGGTCATCCCAGGAATCTCTTAAGGAATCCTAACTGTGATTGAGTACCTTCAAAAATATCCTAATCCTACTGCAGGCTGTAGTGATACTCTAGTTCGAATACCACTACATTTATTCGACTTGACCTGCATGGGCCACCACAAAAACGTGTCACGACCCGCACCCTGATGAGGGGCACGAGCACGTGGTTACGTCCATCCTACGTCGCAGAATCGGCGGTAGAACGCTGTATATAAGGTCTGTAAATACTACGACTAAACAGTATAAAGGTACCTGTACAGTATATACACTCCGAATGGAGGTGACATAGCAATACAGACTCAACCACAAGATAAAACTAAGGTAGATAGCACATAAAGGAAATATGATAGATGAAAATAGGAAATAAGTTCAAGATCCCACACAAGCCAAAGATATACACATCATTACCGAGTCACAGAATATACTATAAAATACTACAGTCTGATAGTACTAGCTAGATCGCAGTCAAGGCAAACCTAACTAAGCTACACTACTCTGGGTGTGTAAAGTCTAGTGGCCCTACTATCAAGTCACGGTCCTGGTCTACTCCATCAAACTCGACCCTATAATAGGTCGGGCAATCTGCCTTAGAGTCATCTGTAATATATCAACTGTATCCTGTCAGGAAAATGAGCAAGTACAAACACTAACACCAGTTCCATATGAATTTACAAATTTTATAAGAGACAATATAATAAATACAAGACAAAGATATAGGATGACTTGAAAACTATTCGAAAGCCGAGTTACAACCCTTAAACCAAACAAGGACCGGAGTTGTAACCCTTCTCCCGAACAGAACTTAGTCTCCAATCAAGGTATAGCATAAAGGCATGTAGAACATGTGAGTAAATGAATATCATAGCATGGTGAGAAAAGTACTAAAAGTAGAACTAAGCAGGATATAAGATACGATAAATAAATATAAAATGTGACTTGAATTATTAGAGCGATATGTGATCGGCTTTTTGGTAAGTGACAAGACAGGTTATCCACTTGGCCCGATAATCACATAAAAGTATTTGGAAAGGGTCATGCCGGCCAAGCTAGATAGCAAGCACACGGAGGAATCTGCTACACCCTACGTGTGGTGAGAGTGGCGCAAAAAAAATAGTGACAGGAGGCTTTGATCACATAACCCCTAATAATTTCCCTATCCCCGAATATTATCACGGATCCGGACATGGCATGTCATGACACGGGATTCAAAAGCAGGGGGCAGCCCACTCCCAAATCGATGTCTATATAAGTACAAGAAACACGGAATATCACGTACCGATATACCAAGAAAGTCCAGGAATAACATCTCATGACAGGATCCGACGTATACTAGTCCGTGAACCATCGTGTCGGGAATCAAGTAAGACACTACAACTGAATCAGATATAGTAGATATCAAGACAATAAAAACTATCAGTGAATGTACTCGCCTGGTTTCCTGAGTAACTGAAGAGAATCTACTGCCCGAGGAGTGGTGTCTGTCTCCTATAGGACAACACAAGTCACTATAAGTCTAAAATAACATAACAGACTGCTACAATGCATCTACATGATATTTAGGGTCATATTAGGCTAAAGTCAACCCTTGGTCAACTCTAGTCAACTTATTCTAGTCAAACTAGGTCAACTAGGTCAAGACTAACCCAAACAAGTCTCATTAAGCCTAACCAGCCTATTCTAGCATACACACACAATATCTAGGCTGTACAAGCCAACAACACAATCACTAGGCATCCATGCAATACACATAGGCAATGAGCCATAGGCTATAGGCCATAGGCTAATCAACTATAGTCCATACCACACATTTCACACATATGTATATTCCCATATATCTCATACACTAACTATTTATCTAATTTAATAAAGTTAACACACATTCATACATATATGGCTACATGATATTATTATATATAGATATGTATACACATATATACACACACACACACACACACACACACACACCACACACACATATATATATATATATATATATATTTAATATATATATATATATATATATATATATATATATATATATAGAGTGATAGGGAGAGGCACGTGTGGACATGTGTCTATGTGTGATACCACAATATGTGGGTGTGTGACTTATCCCTAGGCTAGTGTCTAGATTAGTGTAATACTACAGGATTGTGTGGCAATGTGTCAATATGGCATGTGAGCATGTGAGGGTGTGTGTTTCACATAGGAATTAGTGGGTGTGTGTGTGTGTCATGTTTACCATATGACAGTGGGTGCAATGTGTCAATGGTAGTGCTAACAGTGAGTGAGTGTTACATGTGTGTGTGTGTGTGTGAGGGCATGACAGTTTAGTGATAGGTTAGTGAACTGAAATTAAATACAAGTGTGTCATGGGTGGTTAGTGTCTAGTGGATTAAGGTATGTGTAGAGCATGTGTGCAATGAACATGAGTGTATGTGTCCATGTGTATGTGGACAGTTAACAGGAATGGTAATGACAGTTCAAACATTAACTAACAATTAAACACCAAATCGAAATCCCCATCTCAATCCCCAAATCCAATTCCATTCTTCACAGCAACTAACCCATATTTAATATGAATCTAACAGTGAACTAACACAATGTATAGGAATTAACATGGCAATGAAACACCAAAATAGTTTAAAAAGGGAATGAAAAGTTCAGGATTTGAAGACTGCACTATGTATCAGTTGACAGTACAATTAGCATCAGTTCAACATCCCAAAACCAAATTTAAAATCTAAAAAACTAGGACCAGTCAATAACCCACATTATAATAGTCTAATACACATGTGTAAGATTCAAACATGGCAAATTAAATAGAAAAAATTATTTAAAATTAGAATTAAACTTCTCAGAAAACACAAACTGAAATGCGTATCAGTCCAAATGGGAAATGACAATTCGAAAGTAAAAATCATGTTAATAATCCCAAGTAAAGGTTGGTAATCCTTATGTCAAGTGTACACGTGTCATGGAACCCATTTGTGTCCCACTAAGTGGACACAAGCGTGTCCAAGACACTCAAAAACCACACGAGTGCACTGTGTACTGACTGCATCGTCGAGCGGTGTCGAGCCCTCGTGCTCTCGACACAAAGCGATACGTGTCTCGTGCTTGTGCACAGAGGTTTGCCCAGGGTAGGGATACCCCTTGGACACCCTGCACCGTGTCCTAGACGCGTGTCCAGGTGTGTCCGCACGCGTGTCAGGGCAGAAAAACTCGCGTACACAGCAGGCCGTACGGCCAGTGCGGGGAGGATTGCTCCTCGCACACGCCACCAATTGATCCCATCTTTTGGGAGGGTAATGTCAGTCGATGCCCCAACACCCTCGCCAAAATTGGTGTGTCCACGTGTCCTGTGTCGGGAGATATGGACCCCGTGATGCAGGACACAGTATTCAGTGCACAGACAGCGTGTTCGTATCCCGGTATGGACACGACACGAAGCTAAAATCAGGAAGCAATGACAGAAATCAATAAGCAAACCCTAGATCTAGGATCCTATTCAAAAACATTAGCAAAACAGCAAATTTGAAATGGTTTGGGCATTTCAACAAACATCTAATGTATAGGTTTGATACGTGTCCGATACGGACACGAAATGGGCACGAATTATGCCCAAATTTAGGGACAGCTAGGGTACTCCTAGACCAAGCCCTACATGTAAAGAAATGAGGAAAAAATAATAGGTTTGAGTGGTTTACCTATTGAGTGTCAATACTCCAAGAAAGCTCTAAATGGAAGGATTCCAAATAGCAACTCCCGAGCTCCAAATGACAAAAAACTGAGATAAACCTCCAGAAATAGTAAATACACAGAAATTAGATCCTAATGCAAAAGATTAGGGTTAAAAAGGAGTTAAAATGAATTTATTAGGATTTTAGGAGAATGGTAATTTACCTTTCCTTTAAAA
>JANAVB010026184.1:30000-46009 GCA_029216955.1 Iris pallida
ATTAAACACTACATTTGTCAAAGAAAATTTAAGTTCATGTAACTTGATTGTACTTGAAAATATATCAACATTCTACATGACATAAAGTTCAATAGATCAGTCAAAAGTTTAAAAAATACTACATATTTTACAAACGATACTTTAGCCAAATCACAAAGCCTCCATCGGCTATATCACAAAGTTTGTAATTTCCATCTTGTGGACCCTCAAATATCGGTGCTTCCGGATCTATTACCTCAGTCACCCAAACGACACTTTCTCCATCTTGTACCACTTTTCTTTGATGACAAATGGTGCGTGTTGCTAGATATCCCTTAGCCACCTCCTTTAAATCCCGTGAAAGCAACATAACATATTTCTTTCCTTTGTAAGACGAACCAACGTTGTTGGTCGGGATGTTAGGGCTAGCAACATTGTTGGTTGGGACGTCAGGACTACCAACTGCAGCTTGACTCTGTTGTGTGTTGGAGGCTACTTCCATCCTTGGGGTCACATTGCCTCCGTATTGATTTTGTTGCATATTCATATTTTGTAGCATATTCTATTGCATATTCATAAAAGCTGCATTCATTGAAGCAGTCATTGAATTGATAGCATCAGTCACTTGATTTTGTATTTCCATTTTCCACAAACGCAAATCTTGAACGTCTTTTTGACTTGCTATTGCTTTAGTAGCCTGTGTCATTTTGACTTGCTTCACGGAGGAGGTAGAGCTGACTGTACGACAATAACTCTTCTTTCTTTCTGGCCTAAAAACTTCAGCAATCGGATCACTCTCAAATTCTTCTAAGCTTATAATACCATCTCTACCATCTCTTGTTTGTAATTTTTGCCTCTCTTCTGCGGCTTCAATTAGAGCCTGCATTTTCATGATAAGAAAGTAACGTTCAGTCCAAATTAATATAATACAGACAAAATTCAAAAAATAAGTATTGACTGCACACTAAAATGCCCACTGTAAATTAATATAATACGACAATATCAAACAGAAGAACAATGAGGCCATATTAAATGTGCGTTGATATGAGCATTATACAGAGGATTTGGCGAAGAACAACATTGTATTAGCTAGTTTTGGCAGAGAATCAAAGCTAAATCGAGCATCAACTGAATTTAGGTTGCATCAGCACTATAGACACATGGAGGAGAAGGTCAACCAAGTTGAATCTAGTAACAACTGAATCAGTGTCAAATTGACATATCACAGATCTTTGCACAATATAGTAGAAGAAGAATGAAAATCTTAAGAGAGCGTACCTTTAAATTAACCAAAGATAAAGCCCATCAAAATTGACGAACTATTGATTAAATTTTCCAACTCAACTAGTATCAGACGAAATAAAAATGCTAAGTAGAATCTAATTCAAAAAGTTATTTTTCCATTATGATTGAGGAGATGGATGCACTTTACTACATAATTATGTACAGAATGGATTTATTGCAGGAAACTAGGTTACCGGGTTCTAAACATGTTGATACTCCTATGGAACAAAACCTAAATCTAAGGCCTGATGATGATCGGGATGTTGCAGACAAATCGCAATACAGATTACTTGTTGGGAAGCTCATCTACATGACTATTACTTGATCTGACATTTCTTTTGCTGGTTGTCTGGCCAACAAGTTCATGGAGAATCTCTTGAGGTATCACTGGGATGCAACTCTTCAAATACTGAAATACGTCAAGAGGTCTCCAAGCAAAGACCTTTTATACCAACGCCATAGACATCTTAAGATCGACTATACTAGAACGAAGAGTGATAAATGGTCGACGTCAAGTTAGTGTATCTAATGTATCTATGTTGGTGGAAAATATTGTTACTTAGCGTGTAATCAGTATCCCGAATCCGTATACGGATGTGTAAACAAAATTAAATCTGGATCCAAATCCTGTAGAAGATGGTCAGTGTTTGAAACCACAATCTTATTTCTACTGCATGAATTTTTTATTCTAGTGCAGGTAAATAATACATGAAAATCAATTGTCTAAATAGTTTTATGAGTATGGCTTGCTTCAAAGACCATTTTCCCCAAGTTCAGCTTTATAATCATTTCAATAGAAGCAAAGTAAAATTACTCTTCCAGTTATGTATGTCTGATATAGTCAAAAAATTCTTATAAGCTGGCAGGCCAGTACTAACTAAGCTGATATAGTAAAATTACTCTTCCAGCTTCATAATCATTACCAGTACTAACTAGCAGATATTGTTCTGAAATTGTTACACAAGCAAATTAAAACACGTATCACTAATGACAAGCCTCAGTAAACTAATACAAAAGGAATATAGACTTCAGGTGTGCAATTATTTCTTTCATAATCCACAAAGGTTAACTTCCACTGTTTAATAGCTTAACAGGTTATGTGATCAGAAATATTTCAAAAGATATTTCACCTAACATAATATTTTGATGTGATAAAAATTAAAGTCATTGGAAAAACTTCCCGCTGCAATACATTGTCATCATCAGAAAACGAATGCTTTTGTGGAGAAAGCACATGAAACCACTGAAATGAAAGAGAACCTACTACACCGCAGCACTGGCAGCTTTATTTGGCTTCTTCGAATAGAAAAGATCCAATATTCTCGTTTGCTTTTCTCTTATATTCATGGTACTTATTACCATGGACAAATGGATTACCAGAAACTACAGAGGGCTCGTCGTGATTCCCTTCACAAGTAGCTTGGGCCATATCATGTACTCCATAAGCATCATCGACAAAGTTTTCGAGCCCACCCCCGGCATCCTCAAATGTTCTTCTTGGATTTCATCCTCTTCAGTAACCTGTGGCATAGGATCTAGCACTACGTTCATGTCTTTTCTCTCTCCATGAAAGTACCAATTATCATATGTTGGATCCATACCAAACACGATCAAGTGTTTCTCAACTCTTTCAAAAATAAATCTGTTCGAATTTTTGCACTTCATACAAGGACATGGACATGTGCCGATCCCAGGTGGAGAGTGGTTCTTCACAAAGTTCATGAAATATTGAACACCTTCTATATATTCGATATTATTTCTGCATGGATTTTTAATCCACTCTCTTGAAGACATAATAGCAAGCACGTTTACCATTTCTCAACCGTGAACCTAATAAAAAAGTAAGATTAAGATAATTAAATTAGATCATGAAGCCAAGTATATGAAAAATTACATAGACACATGTCCTTGAAGACCTTCATTTCAAGACAAACCGTGCACCTTGTTTATTCCTGTCTTGGTTTGAAGACAAACCAAACCTACCTTCATTCAAGACAAAATAAGTTGCAAGTTTATTCAAGTTGAGCATAAACTTTGCACACACAAGTTTATTTTGTCATAAGTTTATTCAAGTTTATTTTGTTTATTCCTGTCTTGGTTTATTCAAGTTTATTCTGTACCTACCTTCGTTTCAAGACAAAACAAGGTGCAAAATTTCAAGACAACGGTTTGAAGACAAGTGAAATTGTGTGTGCCTCCAGGAATAAACCAAACCTAACTTCTTTTACCAAATTCGTCAACACATAAAATGGAAATTAAATGGATAAATTCATAAACTTTATATTTATTAGATGAAAAAGAGCAAACCATCTTTCATACAAAATAATTGCACAAAATAGTTGCATGTTCTAATCATATTCATAAGAAAACACATTGAGCAGAACCAAATTAGAACGTATAATAGATATTTACCTTTGTGTTTATGTTTAAGACAAATAATGGTGAATACGGTTAAAAAACTAACAGTTCAGACACGTATTGTTCGACTCCACGTGCTGCGAGCAAACCAATGCTTAAGACAAATAATGGTGAATACGGTTAAAAAACTAACAGTTCAGACACGTATTGTTCGACTCCACGTGCTGCGAGCAACCAATGCTATGCATTGTTCGACTATAGAAGCTTATACTATGGTGGCATCCTGAACGTTGACCCATGGCAATGGACATTATTGTGACTAGGGAAAATCTAGCCTCAACAAATTGTGTGTTAGCTACTGCACATATTTGTTACTTTCATGGAAAACTTGGTTTCATAAAATCTCATCAACGCTAAATGAATACAAACAAAATCATCATAGAGCAAATAATAATACCTAAACAAAGCAAAAAACGTAATAATACCTAAATAAAGCAACAAACACCAGATCCAGAACAAAGAAACAAACATCAGATTATATAAAATCTTACAAACAAAAATATAAAATAAAGATGTAAATAATAATACCTAAACCCAGTCTTTCTTGGTCTCGGATCCCTCTTCTTGCGAATCCAACAGCTGCAGGACACAAAATGAACCATTTTTAGTAAAAAAAATCAAACTGACAGCAGTCGGTGAGCTCGTGTGCACAACCGCCCTCTTGTGCTCGTGTTCACAACAGCCCATTTTTAGTAAAAAAATCAATCAGATCTCTCTTGATTTTTAGAACAAAATGGAACTATTTTCACAAAAAAGAACCAATTATAGAAAGAAGAGGAAGAAGAAGCCATCTTGTACAGAATGGAGTAACGATTTTACTAACCAACGGTTGTTCCTTTCCACGGGAGAAGAAGAAGCAACCACCGCCCTCTTGTACACAACCGATGGTTTGCTTTGTACAGAGCTGACGTCCACGAGTCCTAAGGTTTGAGAAGATGAGATTTTAAGAATTAATAGAAGAAGGAGAAAGATGGCTAGTTTAATTTAGGGCCGACGACGTCCACGACGTCCACGAGCCGACGTCCACGAGCCAACTTGAGGGTTTAATTTAGGGAAAGAAATCCGATGATATGTACCTGTATAGAAGAAGGAGAAAGAGGCTAGGGCTCGTGGAACCTCCCTCCTGTACTAGAAGAAGGAGAAAGAGGCTAGGGCCAGCTCGTGGAACCTCCCCCCCCCAAAATAATCCTCACGGGAAAAAATAGGAGGGAATAAAAAAGTGTTCCCCCCTCTAACACTTTTTCACTCACGTAATTGGCACATGTTTGAATATTAAAAAAGTGTTTAACTTATTTACTTACGGTTGTATACTGTTAGTAGCTTTAAAAACTAAATATAAATATGAAATTTAAGTTTTTAATATTTATACTAACGGTTTTTGTTATGTTTCTAACACTTTTAACCGTTAGTAATCGATAACGGTAAAAAAACGTTGGTGATAAAAAAAGGGGTGTTGGAAAATCACACTTTTGGTGTAGTGAAAGTAGCGCTTATACGAATCACTATCAGCCCACAAATGTGTGTAAAAAGTAAATATAGCCCCTACGCTAATAGCTGTCCCCTCTCCCCGATGCTCCTGTCCAAGATGTATCCACAACCTGTCCAGTTGGCAACTGCTACAGCTTCTAACTCGACACACTAGTAGCAGTTACCTCCTATCCGTCGCACGACCCATACGTATCGATGGCCAGTCCAGTACGCAGGTTCGTGTCCTATATAACTCACTCATCTCGTGATACACATGTGTGAAGGCCATATGAGATATGAAAACATCTCACACTCATAAGGTGGTCAACTAATACTAGGTCGACATGCAAAATAAGATATAAAATAACGAGAACGACTAAATCTAGTCGCTTGCACCCAAGTGTGACTTGGATGAACAATATAAAAAAGGATAATTAAGAGAAATAAATGTGCAATAATAAAATATACTAAAAATAAATGAGCATAATCAGAATCTATGGCACTGTATACTTGCCTGTGCTTCGAGGAAGGTAATCCAACAGTCGCAAGTGGTAGCACCAAAAACTTACAATTAACAGATGACTCCGAATGCTGAAACAAATATCAAAAATGTTTTTGGTTGTAAAAGATATCTCTAGAAAATGCCTGTCCGAAAGTCAAATTTTGGAACAGGGGCAAAATCATAATTTTGGGTCAAAACGATGTCCGCCGTTGGACCCGCTTTGCACCGAAACGAGTGCCAATGTCTACGATCTCTAAAGTCGTCAAACTATATGTCTACGGATCCGGTTTGAGGAGACGAACCCAACGATATGTCCAATTTTGGATTTCGATGAGTTGTGCACAAAATCGCCCGTTAGATTGGGTTGCAGGCCCGCCAATTTTGGCGTTTCGATCAACCTTCTCAGAATCGGACCAACTATGGCATACAGGACCAAAATTTCGATTCAGTTCTGCTAGCACAAGTTTCGTGTCGATTCGACGAACGCGTACGAAGTTATGGTCAAGTTTGCAAAACTTCGATACGGGGGTATCTTGACGGATACACATTGATTTCGTCGTGCACATGCAACAAATCGAGTTCTGTCATTCCCATACGTCGACAACATCCATACGCGTCTTTTGATACGTATAGTGCATGACCATGTCGCCAGGTTTGTCGGGACGCACGCCGTATCGAAAAAGTTTTCCAAATTTTTAGTTTTTGAAAATAAAATTTTCTTCATTTTTAACAATGAATAACTTACTGTATCATAAATGAAAATAAATCTACAAAAAAGGGATTTGTTCTCGTATATGTTGTTTCTAACTGTTTTAAATTAGTTCTCAAAATTCCTAGTATCTGCTTCTAAAACACCCTTCCAAATCAGGGTCTCGGTCAGTTTTAAGGCTCTGTGTCCTCGTAGTTTTTCTTAATTTTTCAGGAATTTCACGAGCAGTGCGACTCGACTCTGGATAATAATTAAAGGGTTTTAAGAGGCTTAAGTAAACTATGCGTAGCAGTTTACCAATCAAAAACGATTGAACAGGCTAGAAGAAATCGCGTATCGAACAGAGGTACCTGGCTATCGGGTTTGAAGCAGTGTTCTCGGGTTGGAGGGGGCCGACGACTACGGCGGTGGTGCGGCGGCTACATGGGGCTGTGGTCGAGCGCCTGGGGGTCAGGATCACCCGAGGCTGCTCTGGGTTGTTTTGGTTGAGGGTTTACGAACGATTTTTGGAGAATCTTTCTTCGGATACGCGTTGTTTATATATACCCAAGCTTTAAACAAGCCGATTAGAATTAGGTTTAATTTGCCGAGTTTTAAATCAAATTTAACTGAATTTAGGTTGATCTCGTAGAGAATCTCCTTGAGATTATAGAAGATTTTTCTAAGATTTCATTGATGTAAGATTTGATTAAATTCTAAAAATTTATATAAAAATATCTAAAATTCCTAAATTATAAAGTACACTGTCTTTGATAGCATAATGTACAGGCACCCATACCTATACTTATATTTATACAAGAAAAAACAAATGAACTAATACAAAAATATATATAGAAAAAAATAAAAATATTAAAATAATTTGGAATAAAATGGGGTTTACATCCTACCCAGCTTAAAGAAATTTCGTCCTCGAAATTAACTAAACTAGGTAGTCGAATGCAATGCAAGCAAGGAACTATTAAAGAACTAACTTGGGAAAGACATACCTTGGTTGTCAAACAAATGCGGGTAACGATTTCGGATGTCGTCCTCGCGCTCCGAAGTAGACTCCCTGGCGAGTGATGCTTCCTACGTGAACCAAGGGTATGGATTGATTCCGCAAACCTTCACTCGGCGATCGAGGATACCTACTGGTTCCTCTTGGTACAACAAACTCGGTCTAACTTTGATTCTGGAGTGATCGAGCACGTGACTGCTATCTGCCATGTACCTCCTCAGTTGAGACACGTGGAATACGTCATGTCCCTTTAGCGACGGTAGCAATGACAATCTGTATGCAACTTCTCCAACACGTTCCAAGACATCGAAAGGGCCGATGTATCTTGGACTTAACTTGCCACGTCCTCCGAATCGAATCGTGCCTCTAGTGGGGGATATCTTCAAGAAAACATGGTCACCTTCTTTGAATTCCAAAGGCCGACGACGATTGTCTGCCACTGCTTCTGCCGATCCTGCTGCTCGCAGGTGATCTTGTATCTTCTTTACCTTCTCCACTGTGCTCAAAACCAGCTCGGGACCCAATATCTGTTACTTTTCGATGTCGCTCCAACAGATAGGAGATCGATACTTCCTACCATATAAATTTTCAAACGGAGCCATCTGAATGCTCGTTTGGTAGCTATTGTTTTAAGAAAACTCCACAAGATGAAGGTGGTCCTCCCATGATCTGCCAAAATAAGCATACATACTCTCAGCATATCCTCTAGCGTCTGAATCGTACGCTCTGACTGGCCGTCTGTCTGCGGATGATAACGTGCTAAACTTCAAACGCGTACCCAAACTTTCCTGCATACTCCTCCAAAAGTATGAGGTAGACCTCGAGTCTCGATCCGATACGATGCTAACTGGACACCGTGTAGCTTTACTATTTGCTTCATATATATCTACCAAAACTTTCATGGATGCCCCACTCTAAAAGGTAAGAAGTGGGCCGATTTGGTAAGTCTATCAACAATCACCCATACCGCATCTCGTCCACTAGGACTCCGAGGAAATCCTGTGACGAAGTCATTGTAATGTGCTCCCACTTCCACTCAGGAATGGGTAGCAGCTACAATAATCCGACCGTCCTCTGGTGCTTGGCCTTACTTGTTGGCACACCAAACACTTGGCTACGAAACGAGCTATTTCGCTTTATTCCGTGCCACCAAAAATACTGCCACAAGTCCTGGTACATCTTAGTTCCTCCGGGATGTATAGAGTATGCTGAACTTTGTGCTTCTGCCATCAACTCCGCCGCAACTCTCCATTAGGAACATAAATATGATCACCACATCGCAATGTCCCATCGAGATGAATCCTCAATCATGTCTGCTCTCCTGCCTCAGTCCTCTCTCGAAGCCGTCGAAATCTAGCATCCATAGGTAATGTCGCCGTGATCCTCTCCACTAGCGATGATTGCACTTAGAGTTGGCTAACGCCATTTGCTCCAGACAATACTACCTCAATACCAAGATGCTGCAAGTCTCTAATCAACTCCTTCTACGTAGTCAAGAAGTGTGTCATGGGCTTACGGCTCAATGCGTCTGCCACAACATTAGCCTTGCCCGGATGATAATATAGCTCGATCTCGTAATCCTTCATCAACTCCAACCAACGTCGCTGTTATATTCAACTCTTTCTGTGTGAACACGTACTTGAGGCTCTTATGATCAGTGCAGATGTCAACCTTCTCACCGTACAAGTAGTGTCTCCACAGCTTCAAAGCAAAGATAACCGCTACGAGATCCAGATTATGGGTTGGATAATTCTTTTCGTGCACCCTCAACTGTCTCAATGCATATGCTACTACATGACCATGCTGCATCAATACGTATCCTAATCCCTTTCTGGATGCATTACTGCATATAACAAATTCTCCCAGTCCTTATGGTAGTGTCAAGATGGGTGCAGTAGTCAAGCATTTCTTCAACTCGTCAAAAGCTGTTTGACACTCATCTGTCCATACAAACTCCTGATCCTTGCAAGTTAGTCGAGTCATAGGCCCCGCTATTCGAAGAAATCTCTACGAACCTTCGGTAATATTCTACAAGTCCAAGAAAACTTCTCACCTCAGAAGCTGATGTAGGAGTGGGCCATGCCTTGACTACTGTGATCTTCTCAGGATCTACGATATGCCGTCTCCCGTAATAATGTGCCCAAGAAATGAAACCTCCTTGAGAAAGAAATCACAATTGCTAAGCTTTGCAAAAAGTTGTTTATTCCTCAAGATTTCCAAAACTGTCCGTAGATGCTGTAATGACCCGTTCCGCCCTAGCGGAACGCCGATTCAAATGGCAAGTGCAACGACTCAAACGAGCCGTCGACCCGAAGAGTTGGCATCGACCTGAAGAAGAATCGATGTAAGGCTTATATTGGCACGTCAAGATGAATCCAGACTTAGACTTTCAAAGGCGCGCTCGGAGTATCGCTCGACCGATGCGAACATCGCTAAGGTGGGTGGCTCCGATGAACCCGTCTTTGCTTAGCCTAGACACATAACAATACGGATACTATTGCTAGAATCGCTAGGCATAACACGTACATGCTAATAAATGACTCAACGCACCTAGCTAAGGGAATAATCCCATCTTGTATGCTTGTATAGAATATGGAAAGGAACATGGAAAAATGTGAAACTCTCGCACCACGCTCCATGCTCGTGCTAAGACACAAGCTTATATTCGAGTTCCCTATGCGTTCAACAATGAAACAATGAATGGATTACAACAATGAAATGGGAAGACTATCAACATAGTCGTTCCAGGTAGAGTATAGCAACATTAAAGATTATGGGGCCGATGGGTCGCCAAGGTGACTCCCGTACGGGAGTTGCATAATGTGTGAATGAAAGAATGAATGGATAAGTGAATGAATGACCAACGAATGAAAGATTGAATACGTGAATGAATCAATGAACGAACAAACAAGTGAAAGAAAGAAAATGAATAAAAGATAAGAAGGAAAGGAATGGTTAGCGACAGGTATGACGGACACGTGCAACGGGGCTCGCTACCCACGCTGTACGGACGTCAACCTGGTCGATAACGCATTTTGGCTAAGGGTTAGCCTACGGCTCGGAGACAGCCGTTAAGTTAAAATGACAAATAATACGAAATGGTCGTGGACAATCCCCTCGTATACAGGAGGTGGGAGATATAAGGGATTTCCGGCATGATCAATGGAGGATCATGGCCGGCCTAGGTGGAAATCAAAGGGGGCTTACGGGCTGCCTGGGGAGGGGGCTTGGCTACCCGGGGGACGTAAGTATAGTGTATTTCAAGACACTATCAACGTGTACCAGCCGTACGCTCTGAATAGTTGAGAAATGCCAAGGGAAAAAGGGTACAAAATGGCTTGTGATGCCAGCGACCGGTGCATATAGATTTAAGTGGGCTTTACTGGTGGCAATCCACGTAAAGTCCTTGCATTGAAATCAAAGTAGTCTAAGTTAATCTGAACAAAGCACCTTCTGAATAGGCTTGAATATAACACACAAAATGATCAAGAGTACTTCGAGCAAACGAGTTAGAAAACGTGCCTACGACGTGCTAGAACCCGAGGCAGGGACACGCCCTTGACATTGAATGTTCACATGAATCACGTTAAGTTATTTCCTATGAATTGTTGACTAACTTGGTTTACTTTGAACAGGGCCAGACGGTAAGTATGGGTAAGTCGTGCATGTATTTCCATGCGACACTTGAATTTGGCAACACGGGATAGGTCATGACATATGCCATGAAATTGATCCTAACGCAAGATTAGAAAGACAATGAATGATAGAGATGCACAAAAGTAAATAGAACTGTTGGGTAATGATAGCATTGTGGGCGAGCTAGCCTCCCACCAGTGCATAATAATGTACTGATAACCCCACAGTCTGCTTGCAGGATGCAGGAGACCCGGCGGGTGCGGAGCTTCCATCGAACGTGTTAAGGCGCGGATCCAACTCCGGGGCCTTGGGACGTTGCAAGAAGCTGAAGCACCCTATACAAAACATAATGTATCGGAACATCGCCATGAATTTTCTATGTTGTAAGCCACTTGGCATGCCTTTTATTTTTCAGAGAGAGAGCTTGAGCGATTTGTAATATCGACCTAGCGCGTTTAAACTTCTTGAAAATCAATAAAGAGTCTGAATTCACTTCAATTTTGTGTTCGTTTACTTTCTGCTGCAAATGGGGACACTCTGTACGACTCTATGGCCTAGCTCAAATCGGCCGTTTCTGGACTTGGCCTTGCACGGACGCAACCTAGGCCCGTGCGGCATCACGCTTAGCGAGGACGATTGCTCCAACTGGAGTGGGACATGACAGATTGGTATCAGAGCACGACTTTACGTCCTTGGACTTTATTTCTTCTCTCAGTTTTGAAAGCTCGTCGTTGGAAAAAGAAGTGTGCGCTCTCTCTCATTGTGCCTTGGGATGTTCCATACAATAAGTCTAATATTTTCAAAGGCTCGTTCAGGCGTTCAATCGAAGCATTGGTAGGCTATCGCCGAATGCATCGGTAGGCCTTTGTGCCGAACGGTGTCAACTTGTCTTGAATGAAAACACGTGCTAAAGTTAACATGTCGCGTGTATGCCTAACTAGTCCTACGATGACCCTAGAAATTGAGCGTGCAAACTTAGAATATAGTCCGTACGAGATGGTTATGCGGCACAACTTAGTCTGCTTGTCGCGCACCTTGACTTTTGGTGTAATCGAGTTGCGAGCGATATCAAGTACCGCTTGGTCGGAAATGAAGCTACACTTAGAGTGTATATCGATAGGAACGCTATCGAGTTCACACTTATGCGTGCACGAAAGACTGGATTTGGATCCCGAGGGTTAGAACGAATGACTTAGTACGTCGAGGCGACGTGAGCGATTACGCTAGAGATTCGTCGAACGAATCTGAAATATGTCTTAGCAAATGATGCGAATGCGATTGTGGATTATAGAATGACTTAACCTGAGTGGTGTATATGATAGGCTCGAAGAAGGATAAGAGTGAGTGGCGACGACTAGTCGAGTGGCTCGAACCCTGAGTGGTGTATGGACGTTATAGAAATTGTTCGAGCAAAACTAAAAGATTTACGGGTAGAACGAGTATATCGGCAAGCGATGATTATCGCACAAAGCCTTAGAACGTGTCACGCTTAGTTGATCGTGACTTCGAATATCCCGAACGAGATGTCGTTCGGACAACTTGTCAATAGGCAACGCAAGTTAGAAAACGATTCGGAACGATGAATGAAAATGAATAGTCTTGATCGAGGAAACTTAGAGGATCACGCGTACGATTTTGGATTGATTCAAATAAATTATGACTTGAGTTTGGACAACGATCTTGAAACTAGCTTGAGCAATAGCGATCAAACTTGATCTTGAATATCGAAAAATTATGGAATATCCAACTCGGACAACAGCATCAACATACGACTCGAAATCGGTTGCAAAGGAAGATCGTCAGGTTACGCATATTGTCGATGGTATTGAGGCGTTTCAAAGATCGATATGCGATAACTCGGGGTACTCTGATTCGACGAATGACGATCGTGTAAATGTCATTGTTTCGTTGGATGCTATACTTGGGATGTTAAAGATGTCGAGGAAAAGATAGATTTGGCTCGACAATTTTCCAGTTGAACGCATGACGGTCAGACTATCGAATTAATTTGGCTTGGATGAAAATGTGAATGCTTGGATTTGCTTCGTTGATAACCACAACGTTACGTTCTTGTCTTATGCTAGCGCAACTCCAGCCTCGTACATGCATCGCGGATTATGACGATCATTCCGTGTGAGCGCTGATATGGTGATTCATACAAGGGAGTGATTGAACTTGGATGGCGTGGCAATCTGATTGCTTCGACTTGGGGTTTGATGCGAAGGTGGACTCGAGAATAATTTGTGCTAGAAGAATTGAACTTGAGGATTGAGTAGGTCCAATCCGCGTATCGAGAATGGGTTAGTCTAAAACTCAAACAAGAGTTACGCCCCGATAAATAATTATTCTGCGAGCGTTGTATGGTGATTCATGAACCGCCGTGGATAATCGGACTCGCGTGAGATTGGGCGCAATGTATTATCGAGCTGGATGAACTCGTGATCGAATACATGAATTGGTTAGAATGGTGATTGAACGGTTGAATATGTGCAACGTAAGTCTTGATGCGAATTAGGTGATCATGCTCGATGTTTAGAAATTTGAGTGAAACAAACTTGGGTAGAAACTCCGTACAAGCGAATAAATGGTTTGACCATAGGATTTGGGGCGAGCGTCGTGCAACGACCTTGCACGACGAGCCACGACCTGACGTGTAACTATGACCTTGTGAGCTGACCTAGCAGATAGGTGGACGTCCCTATGCCGAGTAATTGAACCTATACGATGACATTTATAGTATCGTCTGGATTGACGATAGACTTGGGGCAACAAGACTTAGAGTAGGACGGGGAACTGGGAGTGTGCGTGAACGACGGCAAGATTGGCCCTAAACAAGAAAAGATAGGAATGGATGATGCGCAAGTAAAGTTGGGATAACGAATTGAATCATTGATTGGAAGACGTACTCGATGATAGTACAATACTTGGTCTTGAATCGGACAGGAATTACATTAGACTTGGTCGACTCCGCTAAGAAGAAATCATATTGATTTCGTTGACAAGAGCGCTTGAAAACAAATCGAATCATCTCGAGGACCGAGATAAATGATAGTAAGATGCACGTGAGTTCGGTTTTAAATCGAAGTTAGTGAAACGATCAGGCAAATCAAAACTATCACGAGTAGCTTGTCCGACTTTGCTAATCGCTAAGCTTGGTTGAAATGTACGTATTCGGGACGCCTTGGATACGTGCACGATCCAAATGCAGCGATATGATGAAGTCGAATGCAATTGCAAGTGGGCGTTGAGATGCGCATGAACGAATGAGTGAGTTTACCTCAGCCTACGACTTTCGTATTTGACGAAGTACAACGCACCTCGTGCGATCGTTTCAGTCCCATGATACGTCAAAAAAGCAACCAAGTCGAAGAAACACTTGAATTGAATAAGTGCCGTCAACTCTAAAATGAATGAAAAGTTATCCAATAAAAATCGACCAAACGTATGCGACACGAAAGTTGGAAAGGTACCGAGCATGGTTCGATGCCATCGAACGATAGAGACGTTCGATAGAACTGTCTAAGAAATACGACGACACGAGTTAAGGAGTGTAGGATGACCTGCACTCAGGAAGTCTCGAGGACGAGACTTGTTTTGAGTGGTGTATTATGTAATGACCCGTTCCGCCCTAGCGGAACGCCGATTCAAACGGCAAGTGCAACGACTCAAACGAGCCGTCGACCCGAAGAGTTGGCATCGACCTGAAGAAGAATCGATGCAAGGCTTACATTGGCACGTCAAGATGAATCCAGACTTAGACTTTCAAAGGCGCGCTCGGAGTATCGCTCGGCCGATGCGAACATCGCTAAGGTGGGTGGCTCCGATGAACCCGTCTTTGCTTAGCCTAGAAACATAACAATACGGACACTATTGTTAGAATCGCTAGGCGATAACACCGTGCATGCTAATAAATGACTCAACGCACCTAGCTAAGGGAATAATCCCATCTTGTATGCTTGTATAGAATATGGAAAGGAACATGGAAAAATGAGAACTCTCGCACCACTCCACGCTCGTGCTAAGGCACAAGCTTATATTCGAGTTCCTATGCGTTCACAATGAAACAATGAATGGATTACACATGAAATGGGAAGACTATCAACATAGTCGTTCCAGGTAGAGTATAGCAACATTGAAAGATTATGGGGCCGATGGGTCGCCAAGGCGACTCCCGTACGGGGAGTTGCATATTGTGTGAGAAGAATGAGTAGATAAGTGAATGAATGAACCAACGAATGAAAGATTGAATACGTGAATGAATCAATGAACGAACAAACAAGTGAAAGAAAGAAATGAATAAAAGATAAGAAGGAAATGAATGGTTAGCGACATGTATGACGGGCACGTATAACGGGGCTCGCTACCCGTGCTGTACGGACGCCAACCTGGTCGATAACGCATTTTGGCTAAGGGTTAGCCTACGGCTCGGAGACAGCATTAAGTTAAAATGACAAATAATACGAAATGGTCGTGGACAATCTCCTCGTATACGGGAGGTGGGAGATATAAGGGATTTCCGCGGCATGATCAAAGGGAGGATCGTGGCCGGCCTAGGCGGAAATCAAAAGGGGCTTACGGGCTGCCTGTGTAGCGCCCCGCTTCAATAGGCGACGGAACTTCATAATATGCTTGCGTCGAGTCAGATCGGCCGGGAACTTAGATGGTCATCTGACTCGATCTCTAAGCTTGGTAAACGATAACGCCTTGCGGCATCGATTCATCGATTGGACGAAAGTTACGAGAATCGATCCAACTATTGGAACGACTTCTGTTGGAATAAGTCCTAGATGCAGCGGGCTGCGTCTCGGCGAGTAAACTCTCTATAAGAATCCCTTCGACGGGACCAGACCGCTGTATGGTTTTCTTGGAGCTTTGCCGCTGGGCTTGATTGAAGTGCTTTCGCGTCGTTTTCATGGATGCAATTACAAATTTTGATACAAGAAGAAGAAGGAAATCTAACAATGTGTTGGTGCCATTGCAGGAGCTCGCGTAACTAAGGATTGACGTTGCGTAGCGC